>MIQA02019136.1:0-31499 GCA_001887855.2 Sclerospora graminicola
ACGATGAGAAGGGTGGAGTAGCAGGGGCCATTCATTATGCCCCGGAGACGAGGATGGCCCACCGAAAGAAGTACGCAACATGTGGTGAGTATCCGTTGCCTATTGGACAGTGCATTGAAGCAGTGAAAAGTTTAAAACAGGAGGCCATTCAAGGTAACGGAAAAATGCCTCTAGTTCTACACTTTAAGGCAGCACACTATCATGCGTATACGCATGGGTGGAGAACCAAAGAGGGTAGAACCGAGGCAGAACGAGTGACCGAAGGAGCAGACGACGTCGATATGGCCGAGACACATGGTCGACAACTAGTAGAGAGGAAGGATAGTTCAACCGACGACGAACGATCATCAGCTCCACAATTTGTCCACAACCAAATTGAACAACTATTACTGGCTGCAAAAACAGGTACAGAAGATATGATACACTTTCTGATTGACACTGTATCGTATTTGTCAGCGGACAACCAAGAAGAATTGTTACAGGTTAACTTACGCGATCCAAGAATAAGAAGATTCTTTGCAGACACATACGGCGTGCAGGAGGAGGTATTAAGCAAGTGGCACCAACACACACACGAGACATGTTTGCTAGAGGATTCACCACGCATTACCAGTCAATTGAGACTGATGCAGGCACCAGACGAAGATATGCAGCAAGTGGTAGGGGAGGTAAGCCAGGTGATCCCGATTAAGGACGCAGAAACCACACGCATGCATAAGAAACGCGCTGTATCAGCAACATATGGAACGGACGAAGGAGAGACAACCAAAATAGTTACGCCAGTACAACGAGAGCTCTTTGATGAGCTTCACCCAACAACTACCGAGACACAAGAACACAAGTATGGAGAACCAGAATGGGCGCGTGTCTGGAACACCATGGAGGTGGTATGGAACCACCACCAGGGAACAGCCTTCCCATATGCAGACGCGGAAGAAAGAGTGTGGAGGCTGGCGGCTGCCAAGGAAGAGGGAGCTATACTCCAGCTGTTAGAGTGTTTTAGTCACCCTCATCGTATCATTGAAAGGTTCAGTAGTGAAGTTATGCACATTTTGACAAGAACTTGGTGGATAGAGTGCTGGGAGCATCTCACTCGAACAGCCCATGCAGGTAAGTATGGCCAGGACTTTACAAGCCGGATCGAGGATTGGCGTCGACGAGTACAGGCGGTAACAACTGATCAACAGAAAGAAGCGATCCGACACAGCCGGGATGATTGGAACTTCATCAAGAGTGCCAAGTATGGGAATAGCTATATGTGGAACTTATGTGCACCACATAACAAAAAGATTTTCGCATATATGGCACTATGTGCGCACATATACCACACACAATTCGCGGCGATACTAGGTGAAGAAGCGATGCAGACAGAGAATATAATCCAGAATATCGCACGTATAGAGAGGGCGCAGAAGGTCATTGAAAAGATGAAGGAGCTGACCAAACGGCTAGGCGAAGAGGACGCAACTGTGTGGCAAGATTTAGCTAAATATTTTGCTACAACACTAACACCTGTAAGTGGATCGACAGGGGGGGAGACACATGGAGCTGAGCGGACACACCAATCCTCTAGGGAATCAGAACTGGATCCCCTTTTGCTCTACTAAGGGCACCGATGTAGCAGATCCCTATCACCAAGAAGTACAGCGACTCACTAACTTGTTGGACGCATATAGCAGAAGAACGGTGGTAGAAGTCGAGTGTACACGAGGCGATGGACCGAGTAAAAAGATGGCAGGAGGAGGGGGTAAACAATTACGGGTTACGACTCAGAATGTCAGGGGCTTTAAGGTGCAAACAAGACAAGCATGACTACAAGTATGGAGAAATAGACCGGTGTCTCAGAGGGCGGATTGTATGGTGATACAAGAAACGCACATTACTAACGCGGCAGAAGCAGAGGAAGTCACAAGAGCATGGGGACGAATGTGGAACTATCAAGACGAGAACAGACGATTAGCGTATTGGAGCATTTCTAAAACCAAGGCCTGTGGAGTCGGAATCCTTCTATCACCGGAACACGGCAAGCTAGCAAAGCCGTGGAACCAGAGTCGATGGTCGGAGAGAATCATTGCAGTGGAGTTGGAAAATTGGAGGGTCATAAACATATATGCCCCAGCTGATACTAACTCTAACCGAACGATGTTTTTAAGGATATAGGTAAATGGTACCCAACACAAACTGGAGATGTTGTTATAGCCGGGGACTTCAATTGCGTCGAAGCGCCGCAACTGGACAGACGTACGCCTGGTAGTGAAACGAAATCAGAGTGTAGCGAGTTATCAAGGTTAGTCATTTCGGCGGGGTGGTATGACGCAGCTTTGGCCCAGCAATCAGTGTGGGATGCCGAGCAGCTAACGGAGAACATGGAGTACACGTTTTGGAGAGGTGAGACAGCCAGTAGGCTGGACCGTATCTATATCCCATCACACAGATATGACTGGGTAGAACAAGTGGAAACTAGCACGCCGTTGGTACCCTCAGATCATGATGAGGTATCGTTGCTACTACGAGAACCGCACACAAGACAACAGGCACTCAAAAGGCAACACTTCAGGCTTCAATTCCCGGTCAAAGGAGCAAATAGGCGACGGATAGTGGAAGAAGTAACGGCAGAAGTGGGTAACAGACGAGGTGGAGTATTTGATGCGCATGAACAATGGGATCGACAGGTGCAGAGGTGGATCGCAGCAATCATGCGAGTCAGGAAACGCGTACGGCAAAGAAGGAAAAGGAAAGCGGTACAATTAGCGCAGTCTCTCTTCGGAAAGGCAACATCAAGGGCACAGATATTAGGAATAGCAACAAAAGAGGCACTACTCGACAACGCGGCACGACAAGGACGACGACTACGACGCAGCATGGAGACTATGCGGTGGTTGTTCAAACGTACTGCAGTATGGGAGAGTAATCAACATGTCACAGCTATCAAGATACCAGACACAGGTATGCAAACGACAGAAGCGATGAGTATCCCGGACAAGTTTGCACAAGTCTGGAGAGGGATCCTAAGTCGGAGTCATCGGACAATAGTGGTCAATGAGTTAGAAAAGGAGTTGGACCGTCTCGTCACGTTTCGGAGAGATAGACAGGTAACGGAGACGGAAAATCAAGGGCTGATGGCGCCAATACAAGAAGAGGACGTCCAGCTTGCGTTACGAAGTTTGGAACGGAGAAAAGCGGCCGGACCAGACGGACTCAACAATGATTTTTATAAGGACTTTGCGGAGGAAGTAATAACTGACTTATGCGATGTGAGTAATGCGATTTTACAGGGAGAAGACCCGCCGAGATCCTTTTCGGAAGCGGTCATTATACCGCTCCGAAAAAAAGGAGACTCCGAAAATGCCATGGATTATCGTCCGATCTCGCTATTGCAGACGAGCTACAAGATTTTCGCGAAAGTTTTTGCGTTTCGGCTGCAGCGATTTTTAGGGCGACTGATCGGGGACACGCAGCAAGGCTTTGTGCACGGACGACGTATGGACCGCGCGGTAGTCCTCATGCTGGACATGCTAGAGCAATTTCGGCGAACCCCAAGAGTAAAAAGTGCAGAGAAGAGTGGCGGTGTATTGCTGATCGACTTTGCGAAGGCTTACGACACAATTGACAGGACCTACCTCATGCTCGTGCTCAAAAAGTTTGGATTCTCACAGCGTTTCATTGATGTGATGGGCAAGATTCATGAAGGAACTACGGCAAAATTTTTTGTCAACGGGGAGCTCTCTGAAGCGATTCCAGTAGTTTCGGGTATTCGACAAGGATGTCCACTGGCACCGCTACTTTTTATCATAGCGGTCGAACCGCTAGGACTAGCGATAACTCAAGATACGGAAGTAAAGGGACTGAGGCTCGGAGATGCAACAAGGCAGTGGGAACACAGGTTATCTGCGTTTGTAGATGACTCCACCATTTTCTTTCAAGAAGGTAATAATCTGGAAAGAGCTCTGACAATTGTGAAGAAGTTTGGACAGCTATCGGGCCTACAGATGCAACCTGCCAAAAGTCAAGTAATATTACTGGAAACGGACAACTATCCGGAAAACTGGTACACGGTACCAGTATTGCAACAAAGGGAATCGGTAAGGTACCTCGGATATCAGATCGGAAATTCTTCACTAACGGGCAAAAACTGGACGGGGAGAATACGAGCTATACAACGACGACTATTGACAGCCACAAAGTGTAGCACGTCGGTCGACGAACGAGTCACATTGTTTAACGCGATCGCAATACCGGCTATCCTATTCACCGCTAAAGCGTTCCCACCTGCAGAAGACACGTTAAGAGAGTTGGTAGCGCTACAAAAGCGTTTCATATGGTGTAAGGCGACGGACACAGAGGGAGGACGTCACAAAATTTCTCCGCTTCTCCTGTTTACTCCGAAAAAGGCGGGCGGATTAGGGCTCATCTCTATATCAGCAGCTATACACACATTGATGGTGAAAGAGGCGACTATGTGGCTACTAGAACCGACGGACCGTTATAACATTGCATGGCGGAACTGGACACAACTCAACAGATGTAGCACTGCTAACTTGTGGTTTTCTTCATATGACATAGGTAAACCGGAGAGACGACTCCATAAAGGAAGCGCCGTAGCGATGATACGTAGCTCACTTGCGGAGGCGTTGGGCCCCACACCAGAAGAACACAATACACTGAAGGAGTACATTAAAGAACATCTCCCTAAGTTACTCGAGCGGTGTTCTACACAGACGATAGAACCAGCAGTCGGAGTTTATCAAGATGAAGAGATTCTGGTAACAGCTAGGCTAAGCGAGAGGCCGTGGCATGGACTGGGGCAAGGACATTTAAGGCGCTTTTGGGGTGGATATACCTGGTTTTCGAACCCGTGGATACACAACTTATCAGCGAGCTACCTATCAAACCGAAAGTTCGATAGATGCGTCAAGGGAACGATTGCAGATCTCAATATTCAGCGGATATCAGAAAACACCTTCAAGTGGAAAGCGAAGTTCACGTTGGAGAAAGGCCACACTAGAGCGAAGATTGGACGGTGGTTACTAACGATTATTCTTTGTTCGTCGCGGGTGGAGATAGGACAGAGCGTGGGGGAACAAGGACCTTTACGTTTATTGTGGGTACCCAAACAATGGCTGTCTATGGAATGGAAGAAGCACGGACGAAGGCTGATCAAGGGGGCCGATAAGAAGAATGGAGATCACTGCCTACTACAGCAACGCCAAGACGGCTTATATTGGGACTGCATACAGTCAACATCGACGGATAAGAAGTCAGATATCGTCAAGGAGATTGAGTGGCCGCATAGTCTAGTTTTCGAAGCACACCCGGCGATACATGGAGTCGCATGGGAATCGAATGTGGAGGTGCGGACGTCCTCGATCAAACACTGGCTTAGGAAGACTTTTCGAGGACTGTACTATAAGATTATCACGAAGTCACTACACAAAATTGAAACCCGATGAAAGTCTCACAGGGAAAAAGATACGTGGAATGGATTTATACAAGATCAGACCACACATGATGTTTGGCGACACGATCATTTGTTGTCTGATTACCAACGGTGGTGCCTTTATCGAATGGCCACGTTCCAGCTGAATTGCTATTACGATGGATATTCATCACAAGGCGGGTGCACAATGGACGATCATTGTCTTGCACCCGGGAAAGGGGTCACACACATTGTGTGGGGGTGTACGCGCGCACAGAAACTGTGGACGCGCGTTTTAAGTTTATGGAACGGTTGGTGGGCTAAAGCAGAGGATCTTAACGCATATAAATGGCATTTCGTTACTCGACAAGCACCACCGGTCTCATCGGTCATTATGAAGAGACTAAAAATTCGATGTGGGCACCAGGCCCAAGCATGCAGTAAGGAGTTGTCCAGATTATGGTGGGCTTTCTGTTCGATTGGCGCGACGTGGCTATGGCAGTTACGCAACGAACAAATTTTTCAAGGGGTAACCAGAACGGCACAGGAGCACCTCGGTTTTATTTGTGGAAAAAGACTTTAGAACAAGTGCAAGCGGTGATAGAATTTGAAAAAAGAAGTACAAGCTCCAGGCTCAGAGGAATTCGTTTGCAGATATGTCTTGAGAGCATCCAGGGAGAGATGCACGACCGACCTATTGATCGTCAAGAATTGTTACTTTCGTTGCGGCGGGAGGAGTATCGATCAGAGGAAGGTTTATATCAAGTCTTAAGTAATTTTATTGTAGCTAATAGTTAAAATTAACTAAATAGACTACGTTTTACAACAACAAGGTCTTTCCCGCAAAGTCATCCCTATTGTGTGTGTCCGTTGAACTTCTCTGTGCTCGACCCCGGGTCCGGGGTCATCAGCTGGCTTGGATATGGTATCCGTTGTTTCAGACATGGTAGCCCTAAACCCAATGCTAAATAGGGGCTGTATCGCAAATTTAGAACTCACCGGGACATTTTATATTAGTGACCTTATATCGGTACACTGTACCTCGTAGTGGTGCTCACTTTCCATTAGTTTTTACGATTAAACTAAGGTAGTATTTACGCGGCTTCATGACCACCACATTCACTCCTTAAAGACTCCATTCGCACTAACATGTTGCTTGCTGTTTGGACTTAGATCCTTCCTTTTGTTGGATGGAAATGGATGCGAAAGAAACACAGAGGTGTGCTACAAACGTGGTAGCCGCAACTAATGTCTCGACTTTGACGTCGAACGCGGAGCAAATGGAAGCGACGACGGGTGCAGCGCTATTTGATCTGTCCAGCTACACGGGTGGAGCGCCTTTAATTCCTGCGGTACACGACAGTGTAAAGATTGCAGGGCCGAAAAGTGCTGTGACGGATGTGACCTGTGAGATATTTGACCAGGACGTGGACGACGCACATGATCAAGTTGACAAGAGTCTAGAAGGAGACGAGAAAAAAATGGGGAGACCAAATCATCCAGCTTGGCAGTACTTTGATCGGGGGAAAAAGCGCAATCGCTTTCATCATAACGCATTCTGCAAATTTTGCAGCAAAAATGGAGCAGATCCTGTCGCTGTTAGAGGCGTATCGGGAAACATGATTCGACACTTACAAAATTGTGTCTACTGTCCTACAGAGGTGGTGATGCAGCTAAAGTTGCTGTGCGCACAGAAAGATGCAGTAAATTTTAACAAGCGGCACCAATCCCACAACCGTAACGTCGACATGTTGCTTCAAGAGATGTCTTCAACTCCGAACAAGAAAACACGACAAAGCGAAAAAGAAAGGAATGACGTCGGTTTGTCGTTACCCGGAGAAAATCTGTGTGATGGTAAAGCCGAGAAAAAGGCGAACGGAGCGCAAATTACGGTGGGAGTGGAATTGCTACTGCCTATGGACACGACCGCAAGACATACTTCTATTATGCCTTCATCGAGACAATTACATGCTGACAATGACATTTCTTCGTCAAGGAATTCGAGTGGGCTGGTGCCGCTTGGAAAACAATGTTGTACGGAGAAGGAAGGTGAGCTACATCTAAACTCATCTCCTACACTTGACAGTAACCAACCCATAAACAATCGCGCCGATGCCGCAACCGTAAACAAGCTAATTCTGTCGTCGACGCTGCTAACAGGCCTTTCCTGGGATTGGTTGCAATCGGAGCAATCATCTCAGTTGTTTCGAGACGTCAATTCAGATGTAAAGCTTCCAAGTACTGATTTGGTTCTGTCATTGGGGGCTGATTCTCATGAAAAACAAATCTTAAAGATGAAAGCTGAGCAAGTTGGAGTCACGCTGGCTGTGAATTGGTGGGTGACCAAGTGTCCTCGATCAAGCTTTGTTCTTCTTTCTCTCGTAAATGCTCGTGGTGAAGCAACAATCTGGGAGTTAATTGACATAGAAATCGTGAAAAGCTCTCTGGAGGGTCTCACCGAAGATCTTGCCAAGCGAATAAAGAGCAACTTGGCCGCTATACAAGACAGGGGTATACATGTGATCAACATTGTTGCCGATACTGCGCTAGTATGCGCAGCCTCTCGTATTGCAATCAATTCAAGCGAGTGTTCAAGTGTGTCGATTCCAGTCCTTCCTTGTTTCTCACATGTCTTGCAGATGCTTCTCGGAATTGTCGTGACAGCGTCAAATAAGTCAATCGAGACTGTTAGTGAAATTATCGAGCTCACTCAGATGTTCTCCAATAGACGCGTACTCAAAATATTGCGGCGTGAATGCGATGATCCAGATGCTAGGCTGTATTTACCCACGCGGCGAAATTGGTATTCTTTCGTTGAAGCTGTAGATTCTGTTCGACATTACGAAGACATGATCAAAATTATCTCTTCAAAAGTTGTTCAAGCTTCATCATATTCAGGAGACGCGGGAAGTCAATCAATAAACAAACCAAGAAGTGAAAGTATACGAAAAGATAGTGCAGGAAATACTGTCGACGAACTGACGGAATGTGGGCTTTCGAGTCGTGTTATTCAAATAATTGGAAATCCAGAATTTTGGGAAAATGTGATGACATTGAGCGAGTTAATGTCACCTCTGAAGGAGACGTACCGAATGATGAGCAATGCTTCCGCATTAACCTTTTCATTGTCTGACATTTTATATCAATTTGGAAGAATGCAGCAGCTATACAAGGCTATTCTGTCTGATTGTGAGGATACGGCAGCTGGAGGGCAATCTGCCGAGCAAGTGAGATTTTTGATACAGCGAGTGGATGACATGTGGAAGCTGTACGATCAGCCACTCATGGTATTGGGATATACCTTCAATTACAATCTTCAGCACCGATTACTTTCTTGTCATCAACCACCGCTACAATGGCTTTCGATTGGAAAGTATGCGAAGCGATATTTTCGAAGCTGGTTTTGTATATCATCATCAACGCTGAGCACTTCGCGTTTGCATGATAAAGCTACCGCACAGTTCATGGAAGAGTTTTTGGCATTGAAAGATCGCAAGGGTCCGTTTGACTCGGAATTAATGAGTGAATTTGATAACCCCAAATTCTTCTACATGCTAATTTCCGACTCACATCCGTTGATGCACATGCTCGGATCTCGACTGTTCAGCTTTACTACTAGCACGCCAAACTTAAGTGAGGTAGTTCCCGGGAAATCTTTCATTCCTTCTGCTCCATCTACAATGTGTCCGCAGCAAAGTTTGTTGCCGTTTCTGCGAATAAAGCTGTTTACTCAAACGGCAAAGCGAACGTCCAAAGATGTGCTCGAGCTCGTTCAAAGTTACGGGTCGGCAAGCTGTACGGTTAGCAAAGTCAGTGCTGAATCATTGTCAGAAGCCAAAGAAGCAACTTCGCCATGTTCCTGGAGCTTAAGCACGTTTGAAAATGCGAATGAATCTGAAGAGATACAGCATACGATATGGAGTACGAAGCAATGGTTGTCGACAGCTAAGGACTGGAAAGCGCATTGGGAAAACGAAATTGAAACCAACAATTTACTGCAAAGCCCAAAAAATACAGTAGATTTAGCCCTTGATCATATTTTTAAGGAGAAGCTGCCGTCTCGGCTTTCTCATGATCGAGAAGATTCTGTCGTGGACGTGTAATGCTCTAGAAGCAGCTCATTCATAAATTACCCACCAGAATGAGATGGTGTTGTCGGAAGTATATGGTCATCTAACATTTTGGCGCTCAAATGCAAGAAATCCAAATAAAATACGCTTCACTTATCATTTATAGGAGCTCCAACTACACTATATTGTTGATTTTTAATTTGTGTCATACCTTCTTACCAAAATGCACTCTGCTGTTGCGTTGTAGTGTGTAACTTTGTCAGTATCTCCCAATTAGTGTCCAGCGTATCCATCTCCACGCTTTGAAGCAATCTTGGCGATGCGATACTCGATGCGTTCTTTTTGGTCCTGACGTGCTTGTAAGATTGCATCATTGATGAGCGTAGATGACAGGCGGTGCTTGTGTGCTAATCTTTCAGCAGAACGAGGAGATACAGGAGGCGTACCGTCAAGCTCGTCGTAGTCGCCAAATTCCGGTTGACGAGTTTTTGACACGGCAATGTCCAAACTCCTTTTGCCAACAACATTTTCTTTGTCACTACTGTAAAGATTTTGCTGTGCATCTTTCTCCAAATGGTCCTTCTCATCCACCGAAATCGTGGACTCCTCGTCGGATTCTACCCTTTCCTCTTCTTCTTCGTAAAGGAACTCATTTTCATCAATTTTCTTCATCACAGAATAATTGCCTACTCCAGCATCCAAAGCATTGTATTTTCGATGCAGACGCTGGAAGAGCAACTCCTCGTTGAGCTCGTATTTCTCAACGAGTTCGTCGACTTGCCGTAGCTTCTCGGGGTTGTGCTTCGTGTAAAACGTCACCAATCGCTTCCTATACGCCACATGATCACACGTTGGTTACAACATCTCCTTAAGCACATTTAGTTCAATTATTCCTACCGGAAACGAGCTCGGGCGTCGCTTTTGTCTCCGAACAAAGCGATGCTCACAATGGCTACGAAGCACACCACGGCACCCCCAAAGAGAAAATTCTCCTCATCTACCGCACTCAATTCCAGCACTGAATAGTCCGCTAATTGAAGAAACCATAAAATGAGTTGCAGCATTGCCATAGCTACCAGGACCCAGAACCAGGAAGGTCGAGCACTGGCCATGCCATAACTCAGTAGCGTGAGCAGACCCCGGACTACACGCTGCAAAGCATCAGCGTCTGCGTTATCCAGTTCTGATCCGAGGAAAGGTTGCAGAATCATCTCTGGATGCACGTAGCAGGCCACCAGTGCAGCCAACACGGCAACCTTAAGCCCCGTCCCAAACATCAAAGTACAACAGTAGAGGATAATGGAGAATACACTCCGCGATATGGACACCAGTTGATTCGCTAAATTCTGCTTAATTTTCCAGTCTGATTGGATAAATATCAATCCACACCCGCCATTGACGATTCGTGCGGTAATCATAAATCGTGTTGTAGTTGTGTAACGTGCGAGGTATGTCGATAATATCGAAATGCGTGTTGGTGCTTAGAGCATCTCCACTGGGGCACGCTATTTCAGCGCCTCATCGTCTAGAGGTTCCACATCTATCCTGTTCGCCAGTTGCACTTTAGCTGTATTTTACGCTTCAACTTGGAGCCATATGTTTCGGAATGGTTATTAATAACTACAGTATCACTTCTAATCGGTGCCACCCTCGGTTGCGACCCCACTAACCATCGAAATACGGTTTTCTTACGCATCTGCTGACAAACTCGGTAGGTGTTGTTGACGTGCGGGCAACGCTGAAAAACGCAATCTGAACGAGCTTTCATTCCGAACATTTTAGTCAAGGAATCAAGATCAATACGCAAACTAGAACGTTGATTGGCTACCACAGGAATCGGATCATTGAGGCTATAGACGTTCATCTACTAAGAATCCCATTAATAAACAGTTTCACGTGGAAGCCTCGGCTCGAAGCATTTTGCTGGAAACGTCGTTACTCTCGATCCAGGCAGAAACGTCCGGAGGTATCACCACATTTGCCTGCTCGTCCGCCTGCAGTGCTGAGAGCTTATTAATTATCTGGTCGGGGCTTAATATCCCGAGTACTGTATTCTTAACTAGCACAATAGCGTTCACGAAGTTACCTTTAGAGCTCTTAGTCACGAAGCGATGTTCAACATAGAACGCGCGTTTGTCCCAGCAAATGAGTCGCGTTTCCATCGTATAAACTTGATAAAGCGACAGCTCGCGTCTGTAGCGCACTGTCTGCGCACCTACCACGAGATTGCCACCTACTGCTGTCAAGACTTTCCATACCCCATTGTTCTGCAGTGCAGCACAACGATTTCGTCAGCCAATTTCACCACGTCACTCTTTTTCAAACGTACTTGCCACAGATCGCGGCGGCCAAAGCCACACTCACGCAAGAAACGCGCGTTGTTGAAGTGACCATTACGATCAATGTCCGTAAGTCCAACAAAACCTGTGACTTTACTCGTAGCGAATAAATGGCGACGAGGCCCGTGGGCAACAGGCGCGAGCGAATGAAATCCCAAGCGTAAAAAGTACCACAAGTCACAAAAAGCGAAACCAGACAAAATGCCGATACTTAATGCCACGCCGCCACTTAGATCGCCGAGAAAGTAACTTAAACATGACACAACTATCGGAGGCAGCGCAAGTAGGAGGAACGCGACCGATTTTCGGGACAGCATTCCAGATGATAAAATGTAGCCATGTGGTGTGTATGATGTGGTGTACACTTCATTTATAATTGGCATCAACTTGTGTACCGGTAATATTGACAATGGAGGCACAGGCGTTGGCACTCGAAGAAGAGGTGCGACAACTATGCGGACAAGAACAGACCAAGCATACAGCGCTGATGAAGCAGCGACTGTACAGTCGTGTGGGACAATTTTTAATGGGCAGTCTGGACATGCGTCATTGGTGGTGTGGCTACTCAACGCTTATGGTCTTCATGATGCGCGTGCTGGAGCTTTATCCGACGACGGAGAGCGTCTGCGTCTTTTACAAAAAGATGGAACAACAGCTCCGTATGTGCCGTAAATGGTACGTATGCTACAGTTATTATTGTATACGATGATGAATTGTACTTATACGTTAATGATGTGTATTACCTCGTTATGTGCTGCAGCGTGGATATCTACCATGCGTCGATGCCGAGCGTCCATGTGGAGCTGGAATTTGAATTTACTCCTGATTCTATTAAGTTATTCTTTGTCAAAGTACAAGGCATGGATGCTGACCGAATCCAGCGCCAGCTTGTAGTAGATACGTCCATGGGTGCTTCTTCGGAGATTGTCGCACTCACGCTATACGAGATTCTAACTCAAAGGCGGCTGCTTTCAGATTTCCGTATTATAAGAGTGCTGTCAAAAGTACGAAGGGCTTGGCTTAAATGGTGAAACGCATTGATTAATTGGACAACTCACATTGTTTGTTGTATTCAGTGGACTTCTTCACAATTCTCGGATGTGAATACTAACCCAAGCTTGGAAAGCCTGCGTGGTTGCGCTGGCCTGTATTTATTAATGATATCCCCAGATTCTGCTGTGAGGTGATGTTTTATTTCCATTTTCCTTAGCTGGCACAAACGTACTGTTATACTGATTCCAGTATGCTAATGATACATGTTTTTCAGAGAGTGGGCAAAGAAAATGGTACAACATTTTGGAAAAATTCAGCTAACCGGCGATGACGGGGAAAGGCATCAGCTGCTCAACGTGTTGGATGAGTGGATGTGCATTCTTGAAAACGAAGAATTCAACAAATCCTTGTTGTTGCTAGACATTAATACGACCAAAGACCTTCAAGACGTACGCAAATTGCAACCAGTATCACTCATTCATATTGAAATTTAACGCTCTTGTTAAATTACACTGTGTGTATTGCTGACAGTTCTTGGAGCCAACAAATTGCGTCAAGACCCCGACCAAGCCAATACTGTGGTCTGCACTTGATCATTTAATCCAGGTAAGTAACTGAATTTGGATTGTCCTCGGTGACATAAATGTATTGATATATTGATTGTGCTATGGTAGCAAATGGATATCAATAGCTTAGAAGTGATGCTCGATTCCTTTGATACGATACCAGATGTCGCCTTTAATTACTTGCAGGATGCAGACCCTGCAGGAGATCAGACAGTTACATTGATGGTACGCTCTCATTTGCATCGACAGTGACTGGAAACGCCACTTTGTTCTTAAAAACTCTGCCGTGTATAGGTGTCTAAATGTTTTGCGGTTCTTCTACGCTGTCTTGGCCACCGATTTTGGAATTACAGTGTTTACTCTCCTAAAGCCGTGATAGACGTGGTGATGCAGCATTGCCGTCTCGGATCTTGGCGCCTGTACGTTACGAAACAATTTATTGAGCTCCTTCCACTGCTTCTAGTGGCGATTCGACCGCCTCAAGTTACTAGCCAAGCGGTATGTTTTGCCTCAGCTATGATTTTTTATGTATTGTTACCGACAACCTATTTGCATCTATAGTCCAGTGAAGAAAATCAAGAAAAACTTGATTTTTACTTACAGACACGCCAGGAAATCTTACAATTTTTAATTCTCAAGGATCGTCGTCCAAAGCATTACGATGCTGTTGCTACTGTAGCAACTTCAAGGGCAGCCTTTACTGTTTTAATTGACTGTTACGAGCATCGCATGCCTGGCTCTGTGAAAACTAAGTGCATAAGTGGACGAGAGGAAGGCGCATTGTCATCCTCGTATTTCATTGACTATTCCATATCTGAAAGTGCTTTTTGGTGGCCGTGTAGTTCAGGACCTCACGACAAGACGAATGAACTAGTAGAGGAACTATGGATGGATCACTTGTTTCATATTGTTGTCAAGCCAAATAATGTCGAGTCGCTCGTGGATTTGGCTGCCGAAACGACCGCTCTCATCTTAAGCAAACACTTGCAACTGGCTCGGGATCTTGTGTATTCAAACCTTGCAGCAGAAGATCCGTCTCCGACTGAAGCTGTTACAAAAGGGAAACCAATCATTACGCATTTGTTGAGAAAGCTATGCTTATGGGGGACTGTTACAACGATACCGCTTCAAGTTCATGGAGCTCTATTCGAATCGATTGGAGGAATCTCTGAGCTACTGAACAGCATAGTTGCGCAGCTTAACCCCAGTGACCAGCTTCAAGAGATATCAAAAACTTTACAAAACTACGAAGCTCACACTAAACAGTATCTTCAGCGCATGTATGATGAAGTCGTATTGAAGGGTTTGGTCAATCCATTTAGCTTCCCGGTGGTATGTCAACATATAAATGCCTGTAGTTTAAGCTCGACACCTGGTGTCGATCAGATGGTGAAAAGGTATGCGAGTTATGTCATAGAATGTTGATCACGTCTGATGAGAATCTAAGCATTTCGATGCGTGCTCGATAGATTAATTGGCCACTGTGTTGCTGACAAGAACAGACCGACACAGATCCCTTCACCCGTGGAGGCTTTTCTCATCTCTGTTCACCGAAATACCGAAGCCTTTTTACGTGGTCAGCTTGCCATGCTTCACTTCATGCGTCTTTATGGGTTTTCTATGGCAGTATGTTTACCTGCTGTGAAGAAGCTTATTTTCTTGTGGTCGAAGGTATTCGATATGCTGAGCGGAGATTTAGAAAAAGTATTTACTAAAGCTTTGAATGCAACGACATCAACGAACCAAACCATAGACACTAGTGCTGCAGCAACGCACTTGCTGAAGCTTCCGAATCTTATCAATGATTTTCTGATTGCTCTAATGACCAGTATGTTCGACCCGAATACAAAACTTACAGTGGAAATCACAGAAGCTAATCGCGTACAATGTCTTGATTTTGGAATATCATTTTGGAAATTCTGGACGTCCGTATTAAAAGATCCCTGTGTCTCTACCAAGCGTGTGGTAACGCTGGTAACGCCATTGGTTGAGTGTGTAGCAAGAAGATCTGTGTCTGAGAAAAAGCGAGCTGCAGATTTGTTAATGACAGTGTTACGATGTCTCCTGAAAGGAAACATTTGCTTGGATAAAGCCACGCTTGCTATGATCGACAGCATCAAAGGTGAAGCAGCATCGATTGAATCAAATCAGTCTACCGACTTTGGTGCGATGACGAAAAAGTTTCGACAATTAGATCAAAACTCACCGTTTCTTCGTGAATCGTTCGACTGGAAATGCCAAACGTGAAGGACATGACTCGAAGTCCAGGGTAAAATTGCCAGCGAGAGCCGAGTCTTTTGCGAGTTCAACCAATTCTACTGCTCGACAAATCGGTGGAAAGGTGGCTGCCAAAGGCCAAGGCTACGCACTCGCGGATTTCACCGCTGCTGACGAGTTATCTAACGGGGCAGCAGCTCGAAAACAGCATAGCTTTTACTCGGAAGAAGAATATCACACGGCTTCCACGCAGGCATCTTCGTCTATCAAGCAAGCATCGAAG
Organism: Sclerospora graminicola; assembly: GCA_001887855.2. Taxonomy (NCBI): domain Eukaryota; phylum Oomycota; class Peronosporomycetes; order Peronosporales; family Peronosporaceae; genus Sclerospora; species Sclerospora graminicola. Next base: position 15,885 of record MIQA02019136.1, read on the forward strand.
TCAAAGTCTTCGTTTAAGATCTCCCAGATCATTGAGGGGATCTCACACTCGCATCCAGGCTCGAACAAAATTCTTGAATCTAGAAAACAGTTAAAGAAGCCCATCAGCGTGGCTAAATCAGATGAAAAGAAGGAGAGTGAAGAAGACAAGGATGCTGGCTTACGCTTTGCGGCACTTTTTCATCGTATCAAGACGACAAGAAAGCCAGTTGCCGTTTGTTCACTGCTTCCATTTTACCGGCAATTGCTTCAAGTCTGCATGCCGGTTCTCTTGTCTGGTGAGTTTCAGAACGAACGATCGGAAAAAGAATTGCAAGTGCCTGCTTTAACTTTTAAGAAAAACGCAGACTATGTCCGAGCTTTCTTGCCGCTGCTGTTGGAAGAATGTAACAACGAGGTTCAAGAAAGTCTTCGAAAATGTTGTGATGGATCGAGGGGGCATTTGTTGCGCTATGAATCTGAAAAAGCACGGGAAGGTATGCGTTGCCTTAACTTCACCATTGCTCAGAAAGATGAAAAGCTTCAAGCTACACCTCGTGAAAAGTTTGGTGGAAAAAAAACTGGTTTCCATGAGAAATTATTTCGAAATGCAGATGTGGTACTCCTGCAAATTTCAATGGGAAGTCAGAATCAAAGGGCTTTTATGGGAAAGCGGGAGTTCTTGGGAGTTGTTTTGATCAGCGAGACCGACAAGGGGCGGAGGCAAACGTCGACAGCAAAAAAGAATACCAAGGATGAAGATGAAGAGTCGGTCAAGGTTCTTTTCCTCAACGATGGCGAGTTAGACAACGCGACAGCAAGTGTACGGTCGTTCTCGACTGAAGTACTGGCAGCTAGCGCCATGACAGATACAGAATGGAAGGTAAATCCACTTTGTAATTTGGTCACCTCTGCCCGCGAGTATATTGCGCTTCGATCCGTGGATATGCTTCCCGAACATTTGAGAACAGTTATTTTAACTCCAGAAGCATACAAGTCGACGCAGTCAAAGCTCATAACGATCACATCGGTACTTGATGACATGCGGTTGAAAAAATCGAGCGATAGTGAAACTGAGATTGTTAAGATCTTAAAACGTCTCGGCAAGATTGACGTCGTCCTGAATGATTTAAGGGTGAGTTTCCGTTGAAGTGTTTGTTGTCTTGCGATGATGATGTGCTAACTTTTGTGTGAATGGTAGTCGACCAGCATCGGGAAAGCTGTGAACAAGCTGCGCAAGCATAAAAATGTAGAAATCAAAACCTTATCTGGAAAGCTGATAGAAAAATGGACGAGTCTCATGGGTGCAAACGATACGCTGGAGCATGCGCCTCGCTTTTTACCCCCTGATCTGTGGGAGGCCATAAAGCCCCAGTATAATTCATCTCAGTTGCAATCCATACACAATGTGCTGAATAACTATAGCGTCGGTGTTTCGTTGCTTCAAGGACCACCAGGAACTGGTAAGACCAAGACGATCATGGGTCTTCTCAGTGGATTACTATCGATACGTTTACCAGCGACAGCAGTAATGCCACTCGCTTCAACCAACGAAACCAAAGCGCAGTTTGACAGTTTTGAGACTGCACGATCTCGTAGTGTCAGTTCTACTGGGCAATCTGGCGGGCCACCATCATCAGTTCGACCAACAGCGTCGACATTCTCATTGAATGGAGTTACATCTGCACTAGGGAGCATTCTTCGTCGATCTTCCGACTCTTCTGGAAGCAGACCAAGTCTTACGACGATTCAATCGCTGAAGAATGTCAGCACATCTCGCAGTCGATTAGAGAACAAGTTGTCAGCCCGCTCGACCTCTCAACCACATGGAAACGTGGTGGTTAAGCGTCGAGTTATCTCAAGGGCAGCATCAGAGCTTTCAGCAAGTCGAACAAATAACATTCTCCTTTGTGCTCCCTCCAACGGTGCCGTCAATGAGCTGGTGCTACGAATTGTTACCGATGGACTCATTGATAGTACAGGAACTGTCACGAAAGTCCGAGCGCCAAGTGTGCATTCTGAGGGTCTCACAGACAAAGTGATTTCTATTATCCGTCTTGGAAATGCAGGCGAAGATGCATCCGAGGCGGTGAATTCAGTATGCTTGCCTCAAATTATACGGCGGGAAATGGCTATTCATCCAAAAGCAATGGAATTGCACTCACTCCAAGAAACGCAGCGGCAATTACGCAGTTGTATTCGAGATTTTCATAACAAAGCCGAAGACGCTGATGGCTCGAAGAAAGACCGAAAAGCGCTGGCGAAGATGCACCAACAACTAACGGGATGCATGGGGAAGCTTCGACGCCTGCGAGATGAAGTGACAGCGATTCGGGCCAAAATGACGGAAACTCTCTTGTCCAAGGCCAGCATCATTGCTTGTACGTTGTCAAAAGCCGGGAGCGGTGATTTTTGGGGCTTGAAACATGGCTTCGACGCTCTTATAATCGATGAAGCAGCCCAAGCTGTGGAGCTAAGCACTCTGGTTCCGATTCGAGAACGAGTTGCTCGCGTGGTGCTCGTAGGGGATCCGAAACAGCTTCCTGCGACAGTAAAAAGCGTTGTCGCGGCCAAGGCACGGTACGACCGATCGCTCTTCGAACGAATTGCAGATAGTGGAGTTGCGCCGTCGATGTTACGAGTGCAGTATCGAATGCACCCTTTTCTACGAGAATTTCCATCCAAGAGATTTTATGGAGGAATGTTGACTGATGGACCAAGCGTGATGGAACGTGTTCAGCAAGTGTGCCCTGGCGTCTATGCGCATACAAGTTTTCAGCCGTTTTTGGTCTATGATGTTGACAATTCACAAGAGGAAGACATGAATGGATCGAAATACAATCGCGTGGAGGCGGCATTTTGCGTCAGTCTGTGTCAACACATGTTTGAAACTTGTCAAGAGGTAAGAACAAACAAATGGAGTGTTGGTTTCGTGTCGCCGTACAAGGAACAAGTTCGTATCATTCGACAGGAAGTCACACGCTCCAGTATTCCTACAAACGTATCGATTGAAGTAAACACAGTGGATGGATTTCAAGGCCGAGAAAAAGATGTGATTGTGTTTTCGTGTGTCCGTTCATCTCAGCGTGGAGGGATTGGTTTCTTGCGTGATATTCGTCGACTAAATGTAGCGATTACACGTGCACGGTTTTGCTTGTACGTCATTGGTAACGTGAATACGTTAATGCGTGATGAAACGTGGGCTGCTTTAATCAAAAGCGCTCAAGATCGTCAGCTGATTATTCGCACAGATGGAGACGAATTTCCTCGTGTGGTGCAGAGGTTGAAAGGAGATAGATATCGTGACTTAAGTGAACATTATCAATCCATGCACGAGAAAGCGGCTCAGAAAGCAACGTCGACCGTAAAGCCTACCAAATCTAGTGCGAAAAACGTGCCTGCTAACTCAAAATCAGAGCTTGTTTTACCAGAGGGAACAAGTGTTAAGACATTTGAGACGATGGATCGTAGTGATGAAGCGAGTTGTGCACCGGTAGACAAGGACCCAGAAGCTCTCAACGACAAAATCGCCAACCGTGGGTCAACATCTTCGTGTTTGGACAAAATACAAGCTCAAGTCGAGGCTACGCGTAATTTAAACGATCTAAGTAAACAACCAGTTGACAATCTCAAAAGGTCTGCGGAAGAATCTTTGAATGTAATGAGTGCAAAGAAGCCCCGCCCAGAAGCTGGATCGCGTATCCAGAGCCACTCATCCATGACAGATTCACGACAGCATAGTGAGAACCGTTTCCACGAAAGAATTCTTCCTGACCGGAGATTGTGGAATGAGCCTGCAAGTGCTTTGCAAAAGGATACTCGACGTGAAGACTCTAGTAAGTTTCGAGGTTCAGTTGACAGAAATCGAGGCGACAGAGGATATGATCAGGATGATCGTCATGAGTATGACAGTCGCAAACGAAATGCTGCTCGTGGAGAATTGGAACAAACGTCTCAGTCTCCATCGACTTCGCTCGCAATCGAAGCACCTCTATCAATTTCTGAGAAGGAATTTTGCCAAGTGAATGAACCGCTACCACCTTTACGCCCAGTTATTCCAACAAAGAGGACCTCGCGGCCCTATCAAGAGGCTCTTCATCGCTCACGACCTCCTAACCTTCGGAATCGTGATCGCTCATTCGACCGACATGACAGACGTAGCTCATCAAGTAGAACCAACTATCGGTTTGTGACAAAGGATTCGAGCACGGAGACAAAGCATAGCAACACTTCTACCGGTAGGACTCCTCCAACGGGCAGAAGCACTACCGTGCTTGACAATATTCTCGGCAGTGCTTCCAAGCTGGCTAGCTCTACTTCGCGGGTGAACGACAAGAATAAACCTCGCAGCTCTGACTTTTGCTAGAGCTGTGCTCGCTTGTAGAGTCGTATTGTAACTTAAAAAGGGTTTATAAGACTAAACGCAACAATGCTGCCCCAACAGCCATAATCGTACCAGCAAAGCCTACTGCGTACTGCAGCATGCGCTTTTCTACCTTTTCCATCGACAATCGCAACTCATTTAACGTCTCGTCTTCAGCCTGCTTTTGTAGTAGAAACTTTTTTTCAAGTTCTGCAATTTCCATGCGGATCTTGTCAAAATCAATTTTCTCTAACATTCGAATATCTTGTTTCAGTGTGTTAAAATCACGCTCAAGTAGCTCTCGCGAGTGGCGCTGTGCGATATCTGTCAAATAAAGCTCGTGAATACAACGAGAGGGGATCACGGGAAGAGAAACACGAAACCTACCAAACTTCAGTGTCGAATTAAACACTCGTTCAGATAGCTCTGCCTTGAGCTGTACATGCTCGGATTTTGTCGCCAACTATAGCAACAATATAGTTTCATTAATATCCACTCTTATAGAATAAATGTTGACGAATGCCAGAACTCACAATACGTGATTGGGCTTCTAGCGAGTCAGCCATAGCGTCCTTCATGACGTTAAGAATAGCTTCCGACTGATCTGTCGTAAAACCTAAGCCATTAAGCGCAAAAGGTATTCAATTTAAACGGTTGCGTCAGTTTATAGACAACCACAATTCAAACCGTTATCTTGTAAACTCTTGACCACATGATGCGTGTCAAAGTGCAGAGGCATGTCGGTGTTACTGGTGGTGAAAAATCGTCGGTTGTTAACCTGAAGCTTCGAAAGAGCGGTCATCAGCTCGTGATCCGAGAAATGAGTATTTCTATACGAGTTTTGCCTCTGTAATACATTTCCAAGACATTCAATTTGCCGGAAGTTGACAAGCCATGACGAAGCTCTACGCATTTTGCGTTATACATGTAAATTTCAACTAAAAGCTACCTAACCTAAAATTCACAATACATAAAATCACGGTAATTTCGTCCGAACAGAATTTGTCTTAACTTCGCAACCATGCCAAAATTCCAACAGTACTTATAACGTGCACTTTAGCGTAGTTACATGTAAAAATGTGCAGTACCAGAAGCGGATATTAATACTGTTTTTTTATCATCCTGTCATTATTTCTTCGTTAGTGAGGTACAGCCTCCATTGCTCGACAGCAAGATTTGGAGGCATGGCGTTCCGTCGCGTATTGTACCTTCCTCACCTCGTCCCAGACATAGCTTAATGGTAGCCTGATACTTCCTGAAAATGGCCACCAGGATTGAATTTGATGAGGAAGTTAGGTGCCTCTTTCTCCAATTTTGTTGGCTCCACGTCCAGCTCACGAAGACCAGGCAGATCCGACGTCTTGACCTCATTCAGACTGAGACGCGTGGCCCAGTCACGGGTAAACTTGGGATCCGGGAACTGCTCGCAGAAGTAGCCAATGGCTTGAGCCACAGGTAGCGGTAGATTTATTAGACTCGGGTTACGCTTTGTAACGTCGAATACGTAGTCCGCCAACTCCTTGTACGTAAATTCTTCATCCCCGACGAGTTCAAAAGTTTTGCCTTGGATAGTTTCATCCTGAGTAATGTGGTATATAGCCTTGGCCACATCGTTCACAAATACAGGCTGAATCACAGCGTCACCATTGTCCACAACAGGCACGCCACCGAACCTTAGTCGGTTGCCCATCCAGACAAGTAGTCGGTCTTCTGGGCCGAACATGTTGGACGGCCGGACGATAATGGCTTCTGGAAATGCCTTGCGTACAGCAACTTCACCTCGGAATTTAGAGGCTGCCCATATTGAAGGGGAGTTTGGTTGAGCCAAAAGCGAAGAAACGTGCAACAAACGAGGCACGCCGGCCTCCTTTGCTATCTCGGCAATGGTGCGAGCCACATCCACGTGCACGTCATCGTATGTGTAATTAATCCACCACGGAAGCAAATGCTTAGTCTGATAATGCTTGCCAACGAGATTAATGACAATGTCGGAGCCTTTTACGGCTTCTAAAATTGAGTCGCGGTCGCGCGGGTGAAAAGGCTGCTGCGCTACGTTTCCGAGATCGGCCGACACGCGCAGATGCGAAACCTCCGTTTCATCTCCACGGTATGGGACTACATATCCGTTACCATTAATGCCTACATTATGGAAGACATTGAGAGTAAAGGTGTTGGCAAACGACTATGCCAGTTAAACAGAGGAGCATTCAACGAACCCAAGTACGCGCACACATAGCGTCCCAGAAAACCTGTGGCTCCAAAGACAGTAGCGGTGACGCCGTCGCCACGAGAGCGCCCAATCGGGTGGCGTAAAGCAGCTTTTGCCACAGGGGAGAGAGCAGACATAGTCCTTGACGCTGCGTTTGTTTTATTGGCCGCACATTCAAATTACGATTTAATAGTTGTGTTTACTACACAGAATAAAATCAATAACGTTATTTACATGATTATATAAAAAATAATCATATCTCCATTGCCAGACGAGGTATTTCCTCGTCGCGATAGCCCTTAACACCAATCAACCGCCTAACAATTAAAAAGTTGCAACTGTGTTTGGAGTCGTTTCATCCGCACGTTGGTATTATTGATTGCGAATCCGATCAGTATAGACATGACGCTCATCAGCAAGAAGGAGCAGGCGTACGCTTCATTGGACATGGAGTCACCTCACACGTCGACGATACGACGCAGCAACTCGAACGCTTCCAATATCCAGTTATCGCCTACGGGAATCTCCACTGTCTCCATGAGCTCAGACCACAGTGAAGCATTTGACAGCCAAGAACGATGTGATGACAGCATGCAGCTCTTCTATAATAACGTGGCGAGCGACTTCTTTGCCGCTATGGACGGACCAGTTCGACAACTTGCATTTGAAACTAAAGGAGCACTGTTAGCAACAGGGTGCGAAAACGTATGAAGCTCTGTCAAACCCGCGAGCGTTCTAACATGTCTTTAACTTTTTTTCTCCGTGATAATTGCAGGCTAGCAGCGACATTTTACTTACTGTCTTGGTTTCAAGCGGTGCTGATTCCGTTTTTTCTTGCCATTTTTCTTATGTATGTCTTGATTACTGGGTAATGCTGTCTGGCTCGCTGATTCATTTCTGCTTTGGTTGCAGGTACCTCGTGGATCCGCTGGTGGAAATGATCGACGTTTCACCCAAGTATTTCCTATGTATTTGTACGTCACGTGGACGTCACGCTCGCCGAAGATCGCGTGGCTGCTCACGTGCATTAGCGTCGTTTGTAGCTGTGAGCTTGGTGTGTGTATTCTTCGGACTGCTAGGCTACATTACTGTGCTTTCGGTCCATGCATTGGATGTCAGCGCTTATCAGACCGGTTACAATAACCTCGTGTCGGGAGTGGAGAACATTTGTGCACGAATAGGACTACCAATGAGCATTACGACGACGCTACACGACAATGTTGACAAGTTGGTGCGTATCGTAGTCACTGAAATTATGGATTTGCTCTCCGTTATGTTCGTGACACTCATTTACCTCACCTATTTCCTGTGCACTCGAACACGTGCTAGTGATGCAGGCGGTGTCTGGTCTAAGATTGACCATGACATTCAAAGGTTCGTAACACTGAAGTGTTTTCTGTCACTCTTTGTGGCCTTGCTGGTTACGATCGTATACGTTTGGCTGAATGTCGGTCTGGCGATTGTGTGGGGTATTGTCACGTTCATTTTAAATTGGATCCCCAATGTGGGAGCTATGATTGCGTCTGTTGCCCCATTTTGTATCATCGCCATTACGCCGTCCAACTTAATGAATCCGATGGAGAAGTTTCTGGCCATGTTTCTACCAATGTGCTTTCACATGTTTGTGGGAAACTTCGTGGAGCCAAAAGTATTTGGCCGGAAACTTGAAATTGACCCAGTGATTGTCATTCTTTCGCTTTCGGCATGGGGCCTTCTGTGGGGAGTCGTGGGCATGATGTTGTCTGTACCGCTTACTGCCCGCACAAAAATTATGCTGAGTCATCTCAACTGTGGCCCGAATTTGTAGCGTTAGTGGAAGGAATTACTTTACACGGTTTGGCAATAAGACTGCTCGATATAAAAAGGAGGAGGACGACAAGGAGGACTTTGAAACGATGGAAGTGCGGACCGAAGTGGAGAGCAATCGTGTAAGCAGTGGTCTGCGAGTATAGCATTCATTACATTGGTCAACAGGTAGAGCTTTTATTTCCGTTTTTGCATTTTGAGAGTTATCTAATGTCGGCTAAAGCATAAAGTGCGAATAAGGACATAATTATGGTGACCAATTTTGATCGCAGTCGCGTCGACGCCGAAGGGTCTTGTAGACAATGGCATTTCCGTACTGCCTCCTCTTCACCATATATTTGTCTACAAAGTTCTTCATCTACAATTTCGACGGGATTTGCTTCATAATTCGGTGGTTTGGCGGCGCGATTATCGTTAAGAAACATTAGCACACCATCACATGTATGCATTGAGGCATTGCAAGGCACATCATTAAACCCTGTAGGCGTATGTGCGTCGCCGCATTCCGAGTCGGAACAGTACCAAGTTGACGTCGTGTTATCCTGACAAACATACTGTTGGTCGTTGCAACCGGTCCAAACGTTGTGTGGGACAACAGGAGAGTTGGGCGAGCATATCGTTTCGCGATTATCAGGTAGCAAAAGTCCACAATCTGAAAAGAGCTTTGGGGTCATTCTCATGGCTACACTAGCGCAAATTTTTACCGTCTTGACCTTCGCATCATAGAAGTGCGTATCTAGCGGTGCCGAGAAGTGCGTGGGTTCATCTGGATCACATCCGTAGCAAAATGCATAGGATAGAAAGCGCTTGGCGACATTCTGGAATTTCTCGCATGCCGGACCCGCTTCAATGAGAGCAAAAAACTTATCATGAATGTCGGAATCGTGTACTGGTAGACAGCAGCTCTTGGCATTGTACCAATTGCAGAATACCAGAGGCAGAACATTCTGTTGGTACATCAATAAACGCACATGATATGTCTAACATGAGTATACCGTATTTAAAGCAGCAAAAAGCGACGTAATAAGCCAAACGCGCCTTCTGCGGCAAGTCATTCAAGCACGTGCATGCACCGTCTTTTGCGCTCATGAAACCAGTTAGAAATGTCACAGCAATAATGATGATGGCTAAATATCCACCAATCAGTAATCGGTTTTCCTAGAATCTCATCTGTCGAGCCATACGCGCACTAGCGACTCACAAGACAAGTGAGGTTTCTCTCCCGCTTCCGCCGTTCTTTTTTACTTTACCTCGCCCGTAATATCATGAGCAACCTTGCTTCTAATGACTACTATGAGAATCTCGGTGTTGTACGAACGGCCACTGCGCAGGAAATAAAGAAAGCGTACGTTGTAAACTCTACATTTCGCTTTGTTAATGACTGACGCGTCCATTATACTGCAGCTATCGCAAACTCGCCATCAAGTATCACCCCGATAAAAATCCATCAGATAAAATTGCGGCTGAGGCGAACTTTAAGATTGTCGGCGAGGCGTACAACGTGCTATCGAATGACGACACGCGCAAAATTTGTAAGAAAACTTTTGCATTGTGCGACTGGTTTGATTATTATGCCAATGATTTACTTATTACGCTGCTCATGCTACTTATTTATGCAGACGATATCTATGGTAAGGAAGGACTAGAGGACGGTGCGCAGCCGATGACCAAGGAACGCGCCATGGAAATTTTTGAGGAATTTTTCCGCTTCGGTGAAGCAATGGACCCAGAAGCCCCTAATCGCTCAAAAGGATTAAAACGCGCCGCTGGTGGAGCTGTATATGCGCCTGCCAAAGGTCTTCTCTATGGTGGCAAGTCCATCGTAGGCGGTGTGATCATGGGATCTGCCGCGATTGTGGCAGGAACTGGCGCAATGGTCGTTAACTTCGCCTCTGGCATTAAAGAAATGGGCGAAGCTGGCGTCCACGCTGCCCGCAAGCGTAAAGAGCACAAACAGATTGTCAACGGTGAAAAGGAAGGTCCTGTTACTACGGAAACCGATGGCAATAGTAACGGAGCTGAACAGAAGGCACCAATTGAGGTTGCAAATCAAAAACCTACGCCCACCTTCATGGGGGGACTAAAGAAAGCGACAATTGGTGCTGTGGCGGCTCCAGTTGCGGTACGCTTTTTGATCTTAGCTCTTCTAGCTAGATCGACCAACTAACGACTTAATTATTGTGGTCTTCATCAGGCGATCGTGACAGGGGGTGGCGTGATGCTAGCAAGCAGCGTAGCAGCCGGAGGTTATGTGGTTGGTGGGCTTGCTGGTGCTGCCACGAATGTTGCAAGTGGAGTGCGTGAAGTAAAGGCAGCAAACAAGATGGAAAAGTTGGAAAAGTTGGAGAAGAAGCGGCGATCTTCCAGCGCTGCCAGTACCTCGGCCTCCACAAAGAGCTCTCCGGCATCGACAGGACCTATAGGCAACACAGATTCTGTAGTACACGACATACCCTCAACAGCTGCCCAGACTGCGTAAAGGTCAATTTGACCAACACAATTGTCTACTATTGCGTATGTGTAGAGCGATAAATCATTTTCATCGACAATCTCTTTGTATATATTTGTCTTGTCAATTAGCAACAAACTTCCTCTAGGGAGATTATTCGCGGATTAAGCCTGGACCCCCGATTGAACTGGAAAAGCACTCAAAACCTTTCGCTTTCAACTGGGTCATAAGCTTGGCCAAATCTTCTTCGCTCAGACCTTGCGGCAAAAGGGAGATCGTGCACCCGCCACCACCTGCACCAGTAAGCTTAGTAGCTCCATTGAATTGCTTGCAAATACGCGCAACTTCGTCAATTTGCGTGTGGCCAACTCCCAAATCGTTTAAGATTGTCTGGTTGTGTTCAATGTGTTGGCCAAGCACTTCTTCAGAAAGTACTTTTTGTTCACTGAGCTCAACAAATTTTTCCACAATCTGTTGAATGGTGTCAAATTGCTTCTGGACCCCCTCACGATCAGCTTCAAAACGCTTTCGGACGTTTGCAACTTGTTCTTTTGTAGAACGGGGGACGCGCGTATTGACGATAAGAAATCGAAACTTGTTCAGCTGGCACTGCACGTGACGGAAAGAGGGAGTCGAGTTCTTTTGGAACAATAAGGTACCACCAAAACACGACACCGTGTTGTCCGCACCTGAGGGGGAGCCATGCAAAATTACTTCGGCACTGTAGGCGTAAGTATTGATGAAATCCAGCTCATGTTTTCGCGGGTTATCCGACACTGCCGCAAATGCTCCTGCCATGGCTACAGACGTCGCTCCTGACGAGCCAAGCCCAGCGCCAATAGGCAAGTTGCACGATTCAATCTCCACCAAAAGCCCCCCTTGAGTACTGCAAATGAAAATATAAAACTGTCAGCATGGAAATTGCAGCTTTTACCATTTCAAATAGCGAGGAGGCACTTTACCCACTGAAAATACCAGACGAGCGGAGCAGAGCGCAACACAAGAAAAGCGGAGCCCGTAGAACATTAGCATCTTCAGGCGTTTCACTGTTCAGTGCGTTCTTAATACGCGACATTACTGTTTCCCCTGGGGCCGGCACGTAGTGAACGTCATCCTCAAGTTGATCCACGACTTGCTTCAGTTCGGAAATCGTGAATGCACGACGCAGAGGATGATTATCGCGCGTCGATTTAAAATCTTTACACACAAACTCAATGGTCGGTGAAATGCCTTGGAGCACCTGGACGCGAGTCTGCAAAGGCACGAATAAAAGTTATTGTCAAAGTCGTCAAAGCGTGGTAGTAACCATTCCCACATACGATTTTCACACTGATGCGCAAGTCTGACAATGCTGCAGCCACAACTGGACAACCATAAACAACGGCGTGCTCGCCGAGTAGCAGCAGCTTTCCAGGCGCCGATACCCTTGCAAGTACTAGGTCTTTGGTCATCACAGGGGATTTTTTTTTTCGGTTCAACAACCTACGTCACCAATTGCCGATGACACGTATACCTTGAAGCATAGGTTAGGTTTTAATCAGGTTTGGAATAAAACCTAGAATTCGATACGCTAGGTTTTAATCAGTAATAATAAGGGTACCCAAAAGGTGACTCAAACCCAAAAACTTCGTCAAAAGGTGACTCAAATGATTTTACTCATTCTCTTTAAACATTTTTACGCGGGAATTTATAGTCTCATTCTCTTTAAACATTTTTACGCGGGAATTTATAGTAAAATACGGCTAAGTTAATGACTAACAAAGGCGTGTTACTCATGAAGTGATGGTGTGTATCCCAGGAGCGACCCCCAAAAAATAGGCAAGCACCTTTTGACGCGGAAAATTTTAAAGCTATTTTTTTATTTTGATAATACCGGTAGTGGTTCTCAAGGTTTGAAGGCAGGTACCGTAAAAGTCGGATCCAGTGGGACATACGGATCGAGTGGGACACCACCAGTCTGTAATGTTGACACCCCACCCACATGTCAAAATCTGCCGAGGTTTATTACCGAATTACTGTACTCTCCACACAATAAGGTACAGGCCGGAAGTCACGGGGACCCCAATAACCCCCAAAAAACTCAAACAATTTTATTTGACTTGATTACGACGAAAAAAAGTGTCCCACTGGATCCGACTTTTACGGTACTTAGGTAGGCAAAACTAGCCTATCAGCGCGTATCTACGATTTCCAACCGTGAGAACCTTTTGCATTCAGCAAAGCGCCCACAGACTCGATTTAAGTCAATGATGTAAAATTAGAAGCTCGTATTTTGTGTGGATCATGACTCGGTACAGTATACTCTAAAGTACATCTTATTGACGATGGGCACATGACACCAAATTGCTTCAATTATAAGCGCGTCGCCTATATGATATTTTTGCTTATTTTTGATAATCGGGTCCAGATTTTGATTTGGTGGTTCAGATCTGACCCAACCACGCCACTGCGCCGGTTTCTCGGGGATGATTTAGCAGCACGCGGTAGGAAGGGTTGCTTATTCTGTTTCGCAATGCTGCGATGACCCGAGGTAATGCAATTTTTTACTGAATAAGCACGTCATATTTTAATGTATATTTTTTTTTTCTCAATCTGTCATGTTTTCATCTAGCTCTTGCATCTTCTGCCGCTCATTCTAGGTGATCTTATCTATGAACCGGAGCATTACAAGTCGCTCAGTAGAACGTACCCGGCCACGCGAGAATTTGTGACCCTCCTGTACGAACTATTTGAAAAATCCTCATGCATGGAAATCGTTTGAAAGCGATGGTCGTGTTGCTGCGGTCCAGTATTACTTTGAATTATTGCCCGAACACATGCTTTTAAAGTTTGATTTGCGAAAATACGAGTGCGAAGAAGTAAAGTGGGGGTTGGTGGATGGCACGCTAGCGATTTTCAAGAAGATTTTACGGAATACCGATACCTTCACCACGGAAGGGTATCAACTTTTGGCTCGATTCTTATCAAGCTTACTAACGTTTACAACTGTCTTCTTTTGTACAGGAGAAGTGTGTGTTTTGACTGGCCTACGGTCGATGAAAGGCGGCCCCACAGTGTATTGAGCAAGCAATTCTCCATTCGGAACGATTCCGACAGGGTACTCTACAGCAACAGCTAAAACAGTTGCTCGGGGAATTGACGACGTCTAAATTAGACGATCCAATTTTTGATGATCTTAAAAAAACTGCAACGTAATTGAGCTTTGAGATTTTGTCAGAATCTAATTCAAATGGAAATCCGTTTTAATGTTTTGAATTTGAATTGGCTGAAGACCTGAAGACCATTGCTGTTTGAAGATCAAGACAAAGCGTCTGACTCCACAGTGTTTCGCATGGCTAGTCCTCAAGGAAGCTACTTCTCAATTTGAAACCTCGTTTTCCTAAGATCTAAAATCGGACTTTACTTGGAAACTAATCTAGCTTTGAAGGTGTAGGTAGACCCGTAAAATAAAATAGTAACGTAAAACATCAGTTTATCGCAGGAAATAGGGTACCTTAGCAAAATTAGGATATTTTTGTTCAATTAGCAGATAGGTGGAATCCGCATGAACCAATGAAAAGCTCGAATCATGGACTAGGCGGTGGTGTAAAGGGTTATCCTTAGAGATGTCTCTGGAAAAATATACAAGCTGACAAAAGTCGACCAAAAACCCACCAAAAATATCGAAAACATCAGTTTTTCGCGGCATAGAAATGTCGTTTAAAAAGCCTAAAAGTCGACCAAAAATATCAAAAACATCAGTTTTTCGCGGAAAATCTTTACTGCGAAAAACTGCTGCTTTCGATTAATCAGCCAATCGTGGGACACGTAGCAAAAATACACACACATAATTGGTCAGCTGACGTTTCCTGCGGAAAACTGATGTACTGCGATAAACTGATGTTTTACGTTAGCATAATAATGCAGTTACCATCGCTAAAATAAAAATAAAGCATGCTATTCGTCTTTGGTGGCGCGCCAATTTGATACTGTGCACCCTACAATATTTGACAACCCTTCTAGTGTGTACCACATGAAAATCTCAGATGCCTCCGAAACTGCTTCAAATATAGGAGCGTCGCCTTTAAGATATCGAAATCTATGAGATATACTTTCGAGTATATTACCTTCTATCTTTAAGTAAGTCCGATTGGGTGCTTCCAAGCAAAAAACAGCCAATCAAAATACCTATAACTGCTCGTTTTTGCCTTCAGCGATTCTCGCTGAAGGCAAACGTGTTAAAAAAGGGCTTTGTAGGCAAACTGAAGGTATGCTCTGATTGGTCCGTTTTGCCTACTTTTACCTACCTTCGAACCGTGAGAACCACTAATGCTGGTGTATTAGGCTTCATCCACTAATTAGATGATCAGTTTCTACTTCAAATTTATATACAACCAATTCTTTTGCATCGCTTGCCTTTAAATATACATGAAAAGTATGCAGCTCACTACGCTTTATTATTACATCCCGAAATTTCGGACAATGGATAAAATGAATTAATAGTATCCAAAGGTAAAACTTATTCAAAATGACGACGTCCCAGACATGTGATGACCATTATACATTTTTATTAGATCGTTGTGCGCCTTTATCATAGTAAGTCTCTACCCATAGTTGTAGTACGTGATATTATTTAACATACTTGATCAATTCATAATGTAACCCCATTGGAACAGCTTGTTTGTCATAAAAGCACAGTCACTGTGGTGAAGCGATCGGGAAATATTGGGACTGAAGTGGACCACACATGGCCGTTGATTGGTGACGATAGAACACCCATCAACATATGAAGGTTAATGGGTGGGAAAAGGTTGATCACAGTTAAGAGGAA
>MIQA02019137.1:0-35951 GCA_001887855.2 Sclerospora graminicola
TCCACGGGTTTCTTGACCGGTTTCTCAGCGGATTGATTCATGTTTGATGCTGATCGTCATGGTTGTCCTTGTCCTGGTGTGTACTGAGGTAATCCATATTGTTCACTCGCAAATCGGTTCATCATAGTCGCGAACATGGTTCTCATTTGCTCTGGGATCTCCGGTATGTTGGTATGACCAGTGCTGGGAGTCGGATTATTCTGTGGCACTTCCTGAGCATCTTCAAAACTATCGTCCGATTCGACTCGACCAGTTCAGGTTTCCTCTTCCTGTTCTGCGGCTCGATCTTGGGGTCGATCTGTTTGATCCCTTTTGGGCCCAACGTCATAGTGTGATTCCAACCGAGGAGTCGGTGGAGGCCGCTCCAGATTGTGATGACGATTGATATATTGACTCAATATCCATAGGATATTCAACCAACTGAGATCGGTGCGAAGGATCCGCGATCGGCGACTGGACCACTGGGTTCGCCCCTAGTAACGAGGCAAGGTGATCATACAGAGTTGTCATAGCTTCTCTGATCGTCCCTTGGTCCAGATCGAACAGCATATTCGCGTCGAAAGCACCAGTAGTGAAGCCAACTTCGTCGATCTGCGCCAAGAGATTCCTGATCAGATCAAGTTGACTGCCTGTGATCACCGGTCGGGTCGCCCGACCTTCAAGCTTCCCGATGATCTTAGGTTTAATGATCTTCATCACTCGGTTGGTAGCCAGGAACTTGTGAAACTCTCGAAGATAGAACAGTCGTTCCACATCTTGGACAGTTGTCTTCTCGGCTGGTTCGATCTTCTCTTCGTCTTCCTCGAAGATCTTCGGTTTAGGTTTCACATATTTTTTAGGTGGATCACAATGATCCGCCCCCATATTTTTTCTGTCTTTTTCCATTTTCTTCTTATGCATAGGATCAAGGTTAACACCTCGATCCTTTCCTGGGTTATAGTTAACTTTACTATAACCCAGATCGGCCCCGATCGGGGCCATGTGGGGAGTTGTTTCATCTTTAATTTCGACCTGGCACTCCACCAGACCAGGTCGACCATCGCTTCCTTTAGATATGGACAGCATCGGAGGCAATACGCCTTCCTCCAATACACCCGAAAAAGTTTCCTCCACTTTGATTTTCACATCTTTTTCATCATCAAAGGAATCACGGTGATATCCTGAGTCACCAAGTGATCCGGGCACGCGCACCATTGTGGTGGAGCCGATTTCCAAATCCATGACGGAAGTCTTGGGCGGAATCGGGATACCCACTGGCCCGGACGACCAACTATCGGAGGGGGTACTCCGTTGATCCTGATCAGCATCAGAATCAGATGAATCACCATTGTGGTGACTGATCTGATCCTCCCGGTCATCTGACCGGTCTTCATGCGCGTCAGGATCTATGTTTATCTTCATCTCACCTTGTGTACCCGTTGATCGGGGGTGGTTACACTCACTTAGGTGGACTCGGTGACGAAAAACGATGATCTTGATCAGGTCGGAGGGGATGACCTTCTCGAGACGGGGGGTGTCCTCGGGTGGAAATCTTCACCGGAGAACAGGTTGGGGTTGATACTTAATCAGTATCTAGGCACTGATCAGGAAAGTTCGTCTGATCAGGCCAGCCAATGAGAGAGAGATAATACGAAACCAAGAAAACGCGATCAAACCACGATCTTCCACAGTAATCCACAAACGTTATCTCCACAAAAACCTTTTCCAATATTATTGACGTGTTCCAAACACGTGTGCGTTGAGGGTGAGGTTCGATCACCTAAACAAACCCGTCGAGGGTCTTCCGGTAAGCCAAAATGCGTCTAAGCGCGTCTTAACCGGGAATTAGTTGAGCAAGAGGGGACTAGTCAACCCTGTGCTCCCAATGACCGCAACACGTGGCGGAGCGACTCTTTGCTTAGGGGGAAAATCAAAACCTGTTATTACATATGCAATGTCCTATACCTGTGTACCGTACACCAACTCATGCCTGACTTATACTTCGAACCTATTTACTTCGTCGCACGGTTGCGTAGCACCACCTTGCCCATCCTGGCCGCACCTTCAAGCTGATCTGTACCACTTCTGCCCTGATCACGACCCGACTCCTAGAAAGATCTTCAACCCATCCCGATCTTCGACAAACGACCTTGAAACCACTTGAGATCTGCTCTTCTAACACTTGCCCACTTCGTATCCAGCCCGACTGAACCGAGAACTTTATTTGCCTTTGCATCTGGACGCTGATCAGAGGCTGATCAGCCCTCATCACGATCGGCATAGTGATCAGGCGAGTGATCAGGTGGTGATCAGGCCGATCAGCCCTTGATCACCTCGGGAACGCTCTGGGTCATCATCATCACGACTCAATTCATCTGCTAAGCCATACTTCCGACCTCCATACCCCGTCAGGGCAACCATATCACACTGACTTCATCCGATCGGGCCTGATCGGGCCTGATCGGGACTTTCCGCATCTTTCCTGGACGAATCCATCAGTGATCATCATTCACACAACCTGTCACTCCACATGCCCGACTTCATTCCACATCTAACCTTCAGTTCTCGGGCATAATCAGCCGATCAGGCCGTAACTTCGTGTCATGATCAACTTCAACCACTATACCATTCATAGATCGGCTGGACGGCTGTCCTTGACACGTCATGTCAACAGTTGCTCACCTCGTTTTACATCCACGGGAACTCCACTTAGTAATTGTGATAGCGATCGTGATCGTGATCTCCATCGTTCCATCAGTGTCTGGGACTGGGCGTAATGGCAGTACTTGGCTGATTTCTTCACATCGTGAATACCCGTTGTCCGCCACCTTTTCATCGTAACTGTGATCAGCCTTTTCCCACCCATCAACCGTCATATGTTGATGGGTGTTCCATCGTCACCAATCAACGGTCATGTGTGGTCCACTGCATTCTCAATATTTTCCGATCGCTTTACCACATAGGCCTAGCTCCATTTCATACTTTGGGATCCATTTCTGGCGTTGATCGGGTACGCTAACGTAGTTTGGACGAGTACCGAGTTGATGTTGCGAAAACTGGAACCGGGAGTCTTGGAACGCAGCCCTTTCGATGCATCCCTGTTGTTCTTGCTCCTTTCAGCGGCCCCTTTGGTTGTCCCCATTTATAGACTTACGAAATCGCCAATGTCCTTGTCAAATTAGGTATTTTGACAAATTTAAATAGGTATTCTGTACTTTTTCTCGACACACTACCTACTTTTAAGAGGCCTGCTTATAAAAACCACGCAAATCCTGTTATTAATAGTTTATCAGTAATAGAGGTGGTCTGGGTTGGGGTGTAGGGATTTACTGTATTAGAACCCCATCCCTCGATTTGCCCCCCCCCTTGAACAGAACCCCAGGTCCATAGTTCTGCAACCCCATCCCTCAAATAGAACCCCACCCAATTTAACAGTACGGTATATAAAAGTAATTAGGCTGAGGCTACAGCCAGTATATGGAAATGACGATATGTAAAGGATAAAAACTGTACAATCCCATCAAAATGCCTGAGGTTTACTTGCCATGCAACTCGAATTACAGTCTGACCCTAAACCAAAAACCCTTACTGCTAGGCAATGTTTGGTCCTGGGTTTACATCTGCGTGCTTCGCACACGGCAAGTAACCTCAGACGTTTTAGGCATTTTAATGAGATTGTACAGTTTTTGTCCTCTCCATATACTGGCGGTAGCCACTTCGAATTAATTATCGGTTTAATTAATGAAAGAAAATGAGGGCAAATTCTAGAATCTTCTGAACACTCTAGGGTTCAACCAATAGCGTGCTGTTTCTCAAGGACCACACAGCCAGAACCACTGGTGTCTTATATGGCACATGGACTTACTGTTAATTCTCTCTGTAAACTTTATTCTGAACGGTACATTTAGTTGTATTTCCGTTATGTGAGACATCTTCTTGCAATTTAATCGACATACGCTTTTAGCCAAAATACTTCTCAAATCACAAACATCTGGGTTTCCCATACTTCAATTATTTCTGTCACTTATACCCACTTGTTATTCCTAACGGAGAAAGCCTTCTCCATGCGTCTCTCGAAAAGAAGTTCTTTCAAGTCTTGTGCAAACTTAAATGTGCCCCTGGCTTTGGCACTGGGAATTTATTTCTTCCAGGC
The DNA here is from genome assembly GCA_001887855.2 of Sclerospora graminicola. NCBI lineage: Eukaryota > Oomycota > Peronosporomycetes > Peronosporales > Peronosporaceae > Sclerospora > Sclerospora graminicola. The sequence goes on from MIQA02019137.1 coordinate 4,133, forward strand.
TTTAATCGCTAAAGTTCTTAAACGTTGATAGCATCAACTCATCATAGGTACTTCTTTGGGATAGGATACCCACGCACTCCCAAGCGGAACTCTCGATTATTTTATTTCCTTTTTCATCAAGTTTCAGGAATATAAATACGTCGACCCACCTTGCTTCCACAGCTCAAACTGCAATTTCTCTAATATTTCAGCGTTATCTCCGCCCTCCTTTGCCGCAGCAAGTATGTCGTTTAATCTCTTAAAGTCGATCGATTTTGTTTCCATCGCCAAAATAATCAAGCTAACGGATTCTTTATCCGGAATTGCGCGTAAGCGAACCACTTGCTTAACTTCGGTTCATTCAATAGATCAAGTAGTTGTAGTTTGTCAAGTCCCAGGGGCAAAAAAAGACGTCATGTATACTTTTTTGTATAGTTTCCATCTCAAAAGCAGCTCTCTCTCCATGATTTCAGATTGTGTTTTTGCTGTAGCCACCAGCCTTGCGAACTCTTCTTCGCCATACTTTCGCAGTAGTACACCAAGAGCAGCATGTTATTTGGTCTGCGTCTTAACTTTGAATATGCGATCAAGAGCTCGAGCAAGGGTTTTTCGAAAAGTTCCATGTACGTATTCTTCATTTGAACCAGATCAAAAACTTCGCGCAGCAACTTTCCTTCTTTCATCCATCTTTTACTACCAACTTTGCGTCAGATTTACCACTAAAAGCTCTAGCATTCGCTAAATTACGAAGATCATCGTCATAATCGGTGTGGTTGGATACATATTTTAAGTTTCCGCGCCGTTGGTTCAACGTTGTCTTTGATCACTGATGTGGACCTCATCAACATCTTCAGACTTTCCTGTCGGCCTGTTTTGTGTGCGTTAGTAGGTTTAGATGCAACCCTCTGGTTGCTCAATGTTTCCTTAAAACGACCAGCAGTTCGTACCACATTCTCGGTCTCACTTTCAATCACGGCTTTTCTAGCAATGAGCACTCGCTCTTCATCGCGTTTGTCAACAATATTTGTGGTATGTCAGTCAAACCACACGTTTGGTTTGTCTTTTTCGTCTTCCTGAGCAACTCCATTGGTGTCATTTGAGATGTTCGTTGGGGATCTAAAATCTCCGCTTGTGCACCAATTCATGCCATCAGATAGGTGAGCCAGTACAGATGCAAGTCATCCTGCTATTGTAGTAGATTTTCTCTGTGGGGGTTTCGTTTTAATTACAGTAGGTACCTACCGCATTCCTTAAGTGAACACAACTTTCTTTTTTTTCGCAAATAGAACCCCCGCTCAAAGATAACCCCACGTTTGGGTGGGGTTATTGTTATAACCCCAGTGGGGTTCTAATACAGGTTTTGTAGTAGGTTTGGGGTGTAGGGCTAAGGATCTACGTAATGTCAGCTGATTGGAAATAAATGAAATAATTGACTTGTTTTGACAGTTGTTTGGTTTGGATCTCAGGCCCAAATCACGCAAGATCGGCAATTTGAACGGAATCGACAATACAATATTCGACGAAACATCGCAGAAAGCATGCGATGACGGCTATAGACGTCAAGGAATAGATAAAATAAGAAACACATGCATGTTATAGCTTAAGAATAAACACTTCTCCATAAACTTTCTACATTAAACGAGTTATCTTGTTTAGTTATCTCAGTACTTGGTCGAACACCTTCGGACCAAAGTGTAGCCATATCAAGTCAACTTCGCCCGAGTTTCTATTGCGTACAACCAGCGAGAAAACAACGATTTCGGACAGGTTTTAAGCCATAAAGGAATGACGCGAGCTGTAGTGCGGCCACCTTGGGAGAACAAGGAGCTCAGATGGTCGATATGCTGAAAGGTATCATGAAAAGATGGAATCCAGTCAAATCCAACAAAGGGATACTATATGGTTTCAATAGTTCGATGCGCCTCGATACGAAAAATGACAATGGCGTCACTTGAAAGGACACCCGAGAGAAAACTCGTGAGCATGGAAAATTTCGTCGATAATGGATTGAATTTTTGTGGACCAAATGTCATGAGAAACGAACAACCACCTATGCAACGAAATGCACAACCAATGTTTCAAAACACCTTCAGCGCGTAAATGCAAGCTTTCCATCAGGACCTCTGATGGGACCGAATTTTATGAGGCCTGTGGAGCTGGATTCATGCAAATGGGTCACAAGATTTATGACAACTTGCAATAGCAGAATCTGCTTGCAGATGCATTTAGTGGGAAGATATAAAAGTTGATCTGCTCGGTCACTACTTCAGCGGTACTGCCGAGAAATATTATAATCGACAAGTCGACGCTTGGTGGAATGAATCACCAGGCCTTTTTCACAGATGTTGAGCGCTTTCAATACTACAGTTACACCAGCTCAATCTGTAAGGTCATTCACCGCGAAGAAACATCCAAGGCGGTCATGAAATGAACACTACTTTTACTTAGTATCTATCACTGAAGCTGTAGGAGGGAGTGAGCCGCTTGTGCTCCAAAATACAGTGCATTATGCCGCCAGCGAACTGAAACCTATAATACTGCCAAAGTACGACCATACGAGGGTCGAGTGCTTACGTCAAGCGGAAGAGCAAACACCAGTTTTTTGCGATTTTCTCCTTCAAAGCCTTGGTTTCCATGAGACTGCGTTTAATCGGCTCGTTCTGAACGTCATCCAGCGTTCTCTATGTACCTGATGGGCTGGGTTGCTACGATCTTCCGCTGTTCCTTCAAATATACCTTAAAACTCATTACTTCCTCGCTTCTGCCGACCTACGCTCTATGACCAAGCGAATTATTCCCAGGGCTCTTGTAAACAGTACATAATGATCCGAATGCCACAATCACTCCCTGGTTTGGCTTCGTTCCCGTCAGAACTTCCAACGGAGTCATACTTATCTGGTTAGCCTTGGTTGGACTTCGGCTCGCGGTATAGACTGCGTATTGCACAGCGTCTCTAAAAGGTCAAGTAAATAGGCGATATAAATTAATTCAAAATTATTAATAATGCGATTTAAATTGGTTTTATAGTTATTTCGAATGGTTTCCATGACGTTTTTAAAGATTAGAAAAGGTTTCAGGAAGTGTTTTAAATTATTATATTGATCGATATCAATTTCAGTATTATAACAACAAATGGGTTTTAAATGTTCTAAGATAAATTTCAAATTGTGTGGATCAATAGTATTGGCATAGTCTAAACCGCCGTTGGTTCTGAGTACATGTACGTTACAACTGTATTGCCGCTCAAAATACGGTAAGAAATGCTCAAACGTTTGCAGCTCTGTCCTTAATTCAAGCAAGAAATACTCCCACGAAATTTGATTTGAAATCCACGAAATTTATCATATAACGATTCCAAAATGATCCTTCGGAGTTATCGGGCCCTTCAGATCCAAGCATATTACTCCTCCAATGCAGTCTGTTGGAGAATTCCGGCCGATGCGCTTCTTGCATTTGTTATTTTTGGACTGTTAGCGTTGTGGACAGGTGAGGTAATTTAATCGCTTGGTATCTGTCAATTTTATGCTGAAACTTGAATCTTTCACCCTTTTTCGATTGCATCGAAATTTAAATGGCCCAACCTTGCAAGATAATGCATTAAGGTGCCTTTCTAAATGTGCATCCCTCCTTCTGTTTCCTTATCATTTTGTTCCAGTATCGAAAAAATTTGATGTGCAAAAACTTGGTAGGTTTTACGACCTTCAAAAAAAGTAACCGTAAGTACCATGTTAGAGTTTTCGACTTCTTTGCTGTGTCTCCATCATCAAAGCCATTTTCCATTGTTGTACGGTAGGTAGCACCCTTTGGCTTTGAGTAAGCAATACAAAATGATATTCATGGCTAGTTTTCTACGTAGTAGACATTTTCGAGTCGAATGGTGTTTGTCTTTTCGCTTGTGTTTATAATAAACTTGATCCATCCCTTTCGTAACTTGTAACTTCATACCATCCGCTTGAAGCCAAGTACTGTCAACTTTTTGAATTGTATGATAGCGCCACTGCCGAGTATCCACTTTGATTCATCATGTTTCCAAGGATTGGGTTCGTCTTTTTCCTGCACTCCGACTCTTCGTGTCCTAGTTTTCTGCACTTTTTGCACTTCTTCTTTTTTGGCTTCTGTTTCACGTAATTGATCGAATCGTCATGAAATGTTCTTGGCTGTTTCATGTCATTTTTGGTAACTTGTGCAAAGTGACACACAAAGAACAAAGCTGAAAAAACAAGAAGAAGATTTGGCAGCGATAACACATGAAACCCGTTATATATGCAGAAAAAACTAAGCAAACAACAGGAGGAAGGTACAGATGAAACTCAAGAAGCCACAGCGGTCAACTAAGCACCAGAAATTGTAAATATTTAAGGAGATATCGCAATTTGCGATTCGGATAATTTCGTATCTGAAATTGACTCCAAGAATTTTGAAGAAGCAATGAAGCGTGGAAACAAATCCAGATAGCAAACAGCAGTGAATGAAGAACTGGAATCTCGGAAATGAATGAGTTGTGGAAAGTTTAAGATAAACCAACGAAGTGTTGACCTTACGTACGAGGTGGGTCTACAAAACCAAAATCGACCAAACTGGAGACATAGAGAGATACAATGCATCTTTGGTAGCTTGTGGAAACGAACAGCATTTCGGAATCGCTTACAGCTTGACGTTTGCTGCTGTAATCGAAATGGCAACAGTGAAGCTAATTCTGCCATTGTCAACAATTGGGTGGGGGTGTGCGTGAAACATCGCGACATACCAAACGCTTCTGTAAAAGCGATCGGAACTGAACACGACATTTATCTGCACATACCACCAGTAATGGATCTCAAGGCAAAAGGACTCGAAGATACATCATTCAAGAACAAGGTTCAAAAACTACGGTACAAAAAACCACTATGGTTTTAGGCAAGCAGGAAAACTGTGGAACCGATTGTTGCATTCAAAACGTATGGATTTGACGTTGAATCAAAGTCTTACCGACATGTGTCTTTACTTCAAGACAGACGAAGCGGTAACCACCGTTGTTGGCATTTATGGTGATGACTTGCTTGTCACTGGGACCCAAGACGAGCTTCTGAATATTTTTTGTCTCGATGAGCGATTGGAAAATAAAATTTCTAGGAAAAGTGTCAAAGGTGTTTAGGTATGCACGTGGCTTTCAATAAAAGCAATGGATACATTTGACCAAGAGGTCATGATTGGAAATCTGATGCGCGACTTCAAGCTTGAAGATTCAACCCAGTTAAAGTATCAATTAGCAACGAATTTAGAGATTTGAATCTCAAGTCGTCAAATTTTTGGATAACATTTGTGAAAGATTTTTGCCGTCGATCAAACGTTTTCAGTCACTCGTCAGAGCTCTCTTATGGATTAGCAGATGCACCCGACCGGGCTATATTTTGCCGTACATAAGGCAAGCACGCCCCAAAGAAGGTGAACTGAAATATCGCTAAAAAGATCGCAAGATATTTAAAAGGGACCAGATGTCTTAAGTTAAATATGGTAAACACAAGAAAGCAAGACAAACCTGAATATGTTATCACCAGGTACAGCGGCGCTGATTATGCTGCATCATAAGATGTCAGAAACTCAACAACCGGTGGTATCGTCAAATTAAATGAACTAGATATGCAAAACACACGGTGATGTGTCGTTGTCGACAATGGAAGCAGATTATTATGCTGCATCAAAAGTGGAAATTGAAATGCAAGGACATTATGGAATTCTTTGGGATAATGGTTGCTAGATCTATGACTATTTTTGTGGACAACCAAGCTGCTATCAATGCGATATCCGAAAATGTCGGATGTTCAAAGTTGAAGCATATCGACATTCGAATGAAATATTTGATTCGATTGCCCAATCCGGCTGGCGTTCCCCACATCAATATCACAAAAAGCTCCATAGGCAGCAGGAGGTAGGGCACTGTCCTTTCCGATCAGCAAATGCTATCTTAACCAGATGATCCTTTTAAGTTGATCAATCTGTTCAGGAGAGTTGACTTCAGGATCACCGACACTCAGGATGTCCAGAACCCACACTGTTATTGTGCTTTCAAACACGGGGCGATTGAAACCATCCCAGAAATCTTTTTCTATTTTAATTTGTCAAATTTTTCTTATCTTCGAGGCTTGTAAGCAATACTGTAGCAACGATACGGTGATATACGCTCACCCGTGCACGTGACACAATTGCCGCGGCGTGATGATCATCGATACAAAAGCTTCGGCTTTTGGAAGGCGGTTAGGCTTTGCCTTAAAATCTACGAGGCATCGGATGATGGGCATCACGCCGTGGTTTAGTCATTGCAAAACCGTGACAACAGATATATTATATATGACGAGTGGAACGATTTGTGGCACGTAGGACATGAATAAAACCCGATTTGTAGGCGGCCATCTTAGGTTAAAACACCATATCCCGTTCAAACTGTGAAGTTAAGCACCGACCTCGGTTGGTGCAGTGGTTAAGGCCTGTCCCCGGGACTGGGATATTGCGGGCTCGAGTCCCTCCGTGGACAAAAATGCAAAGTCGGATAGAGTCGGGGTCCAAAAGTGCAATGAAGTGAGGCCCTTACAACGCTGCGCTTGACATGGCTTACACCACCCTGTATAGGGACAGGTACTCTAAATATCGTCCGTGAAGTCAAGCAACCTCAAGCTCGGGTAGTACGCGCATCGTTAAAGATGGCTGGAAGTGAAACATCAATCGCGGAGCTTGCACAACTGTACGTGATCAACCGAGTCCTTTGCGCGACAAACCCGGGCGAAGACACGACCTTCGCAAGCAAATGGAAGAAGGTGATGGGGACTGCTGTGCCGTCGAAGCGTCTTGACATCTTTAAAGCTTGCGCGAAATGGCAGGCCAGCTCGCTATGCTACGTTTAAAAAACACCACGGAGCTGGAATTAACTCTACGGACGTACCAGAGGGTGAAGAAAAAAGGTGCCAAGACAGCCGTCGGAATGTACATTTGCGTTTTAACCTGGATCAAGGAAGTAAACCGCCAACGACCATCCGTGCTGTTCGCATGGATGGAGCGGATTCAGATGCAACTGTGAGGCAGACGAGTGCGCCATACTCGCCTGAACAGACAAATGAAAACAATGGAGATATCAAACCCGAATATTTATGCCACGAACGGTGTGATTGCAGGTATTCTGGCAAAGGCATTACTGTATCCAAGACTTAGTCATTTGCGTGTTGACATTGGAATAACGTATTGCAGCAGATTATGAGCGCAAATTTGATGTCTTAGCTTTTTTACGATAATTTCATTGAGGGTGCATGAACTTTGATGGTTAAATCACTAATGAAATCCGATTTACGGGGCCAGAAGATGGAATAATCGAAAACGTTAGCCAATCTCGTCATTTTTCTTTAGAGCGGTTCAAACTCTAAAATCCGGTTATTTCCGATATCAGTTTATGGCGGGGCCACTATTCACGAGGAGGACCACTATTTGGATAAATTTTGAATAAACGAGACAAAAACATAAGGATACGGTACAGTATAAAAATTATTTCGTTTCTATAATTGTCCTCTACCGTGATGCATTGCCGCAGTAATTGCTGGAAAGTAATTTCAAGTCTCGATCTAGTTGTATTGCTTGCTGATGAATGTGTTTTGTGTTCGTGTTTTCCCTTTAGAAATGTGACGATAAGAGTAGTCAAGAAGAAGCACGTGTTTCTGGTGTTGACTTGGTACGATAGTCCTTTTACGCTTGCCATATTTTTTGTTCCAAATTTCGTCAGCAAAGACATTTTTGATATGCTTTGTCATGTTACACCCTCCTTGCTTGAATTGCTGTAAGCCAATTGAGCTATGGTTGTTGTATTTTTTATCAGGTTTTGCTCTTAGCTATCGCTTGCGACCCTGTATCGGAGGGGGTTACAGACTGCCAATTTTTTGGTTTGAATTATTTTTGTGCTTTCTTCACTCTCGAAACAAGGATTGGTTTTGTACTTCGCTTTTTACGTTTTCGCAATTGGACAGCTTGCAATTGTTGCGACGAATCGGGAAGGCTACGGGTCAAACGCAGAGGGACGTTGAGCCAAGTAAAGGAACTATGACGTCAAAATTCGAAAGGGGTTCAAGGGTGGTGGCATTCGGACAGAAAGCTCAACCAGATTCAAGGCCGCCAGCTAGTTGTGAGGAGTTTTGTCCATTCAACCAAGAATGAGAACGATGCATCACAGCTGAACATACTTCCATTCAAGGGCAATGGCTATGAGGTGGTTGAAAACGCACTCCCAACTATAGAGAGCTTTGAATAGGGTCGAGATATGCCAATCGAAGCTACCGTCGGTAGGTTTGGACCAAATCCCTTTGTGGTGCTAATGTCTTTATGTGCGCTTTCCACTCTTGAAGATTCGTCGTCATTAAAGTAGGCAGAAATCGCATCTTTGACAGGTGGAATACAATGTCTCGTGCTGCACGATATTCTGAAGAGGGTTTTGTTTTACCTCAAGACACTTTTCGTTGCCTTTCTTCAATGAGGCTGTGACACAGTTAGCTTTCGTACCTCAAATACATTAAATGGAATTATTGTCGTCAGAAGCGCCATAAACTGCTGCGTCAACAATCCCGCCAATCATCAGTTGCGATTTGTTTATGGCGCATGATGATTGGCCAATCTCGTTTTTTGCGCTCATAAATTGATGTCGCTCATAATCTGCTGCAATACGTGAAAGTAAAATTCTCACTGAGATAGAGTGCTGAAATATTACACCTTTTGGCAAAATTGTCGATACTGGTATTTGTACCAATCACCAATGGATGGTACGGTATCGTATTTTTGGACAAAGGTAATTTGTACTCCAAGAGTAGCATTTTAGCACTGTGAATTTTTAACTTTTAAGTTACCTATTAATAACATCTATTACTATAATCGACGAAACATCGCATGAAGCATGCGACGACGGCTATAGACGTCAAGAATATATATAATAAAAACCGACGCATGTGATAGCTTAGGAATAAACACTTCTCCATATACTTTCTACATTAAACGAATTATCTTGTTTAGTTATCTCACTACTTGGTCGATCACCTTTCGGGCCAAAGTCTAACCATATCACGTCAACTTTGCTCGAGTTTCTATTGCGTATAACAAGAAAACAACTATCTCGAACAGCTTTATTATTTCACAGCATTGGTTTTGAACTAAGCATACTTCGCACTACGGAAAGTTTTTTCTGATCACATCAGACTAAATCCCATAGCGACAGCACAAGCTTAGCCATCCACAGTACAACATTGCCCGTTCAAAGTGAAAAGGTTTTAATTCAAAGTGGATAGAAATAGAAACATAACAATACACACAGAAGCTTTGCAATCAAAGTAAACAAATCCCCAACGATATAAAATTATAAGGAGACATTAATGCCAAAACTTTTCTCGAATCTAATGTGTCCCACTCCAAACGAAGCGAGTTGTGAACCATGAATTCATTTTCATTCTTGTACGACGCTAGTGTTGCAAGGAATAAAATAACTGACCTCGGGTCAAGGAAAGATGTTGAAGACAATTAGCAAGCTACCCTATTTTGGGTAAGGTACATGGGCAATCAGCCAAGGCCGGCCGCTATATTTTGGGTGAGAGGCATTCCTAACGGGATCATGAGCCGTGATCCAGGCAGAAATACACGCTCTAATTGGGTAAAAGTAGTCTACATATGCCTTGATCTGCTACATCCCGTCCACACACATGTGGCTCATGATCCGAGATGGGCTCATGACCCGAAATGGGGTCATGACCTCAAAACGCCTGTTTTAGGCGCGAAGTTAGGAAACACGAACGCGTTTACCAGGGTATGATTTTTTATTCACTCGTGCATACCTAGTGCTTACTACGCATCTGCCTGTAGCTGTTCCAGCATTAACTTTGCCCGACGCAGCGCGTGTAGCCGCTGTCAAACGCCGGGTCTGGTGGTGTGAGAAACCCAAGCCTAAAGAGGGAACCGACTTTAGACGGATTTGTTCAGCCTGGAGACTGGACGTGAAACACGTATGCTGTGTTTGTGTGCTATTTCAAAGCGAAACTGGTAAAGTAGCGTTTTTTGTGTAGATGTGGTCATGTAAACTGGAAGCGACGATCCAAATGCAACATGTGTAAAAGTTCCAAGACCGGATGTCTGAACAGGTTGGTGAGCACCAAAGATGTGAAGAAGTTGTGAAAGCTCTGATTACGATGTTATCATAGGAAGAGAAACACGATGGCGATGGAGGCGGCTGTAATGAACGCCAGGAACGGTGAGCACCTAACGTAATTTCGATCTTGCCTAGGCTTGCAAACGCTGTGACGCAATTGTTTACGTTTAGAGTTGAGTCGGCTAAGATCTAGGTTGGAGAAGATGGCTACGATGACTTCGTCATGAAGAAAAAGGTGCGGCATCGAGATAAAAAAACTTCTCACTATGATGTGTTAAATTTATCTACTAATACTGGATATGTAGAAAAGAAAAGCGTCCAAAGCTGAGCAAGAGGCTGCTGCACTCGCTCATTTACATCAGCCTTACAGGTGCGATATTATTAGTTCTTCAGGTTGTAACATTTCTCATTATCTTATATATTTTCAGCGCGATATACCAGCCGTCCGATAGTGCTATCGGCTCATTCAATTTGTTGTCTGAATCGAATGAGGAAAGCGACACAGCGGCAGTTTCAGCCAATCTTATATTGCTAAACCCTGGGAGAAGACGGTGGCGTAGCCGATCATCATCGGCTTCACCACGACATAACCTGTTTTGTAGGCGTACCAGTCGAAGTCGTGATGAATACCAATATAGCTCAAGTCGTGACAAGAAAAGTCGACGGGACCAAAGCCCTGCTGATCGCGGTGGCGGTCGACGCCGCCGGTCTCGAAGCCGTGGTCGTAGTATTAGCTCGGAGCGAGACCGCACCAGGTATGACAGGCGTTACAGGTAGACTTCGATCGGTTTGAAAACATCGAAAATAAAGCAACGCCGTAAAATGTAATGGCCGTGCAACCGATCCAAAACACGCAATTCCATGGATTCGGGAATTTTAAAGAGCGAGAACGTGAGCATAGTTATCGATTGAACAGCTTTATATTATTGGCGTATCCAGGGTATATTGGCAATGTGTACCTAAATTACTCGAGGATAATGTTTAATACATGTATCGCCATGTATGAGATTAAAACCTGGGTCATGATCCCGTTGGTAACGAAACAGATTTCACGGCGATTTTCAAGAACAGATGGTCGAATTTTGGAGGATCATGATCCCGTTAGGAATGCCTCTGAGGTATGCCATAGGTTTATATTAGATTTAGGGATAAAATCAGTCTATACTTTTCTCTTTCTAAGACACAAGCCGCTATTGGTTCACAGCAGAGGGTTAACAAGGTCCCCTCTCAGCATTTGTGGTATACTGAAACTAAGGACAACGCCAGTCCGCTCCCCGGTGCAGATTTCCGCCCAGGAGCAACCCTAATCCTAACCATCATCCACCTGCCTTAAATGGCATCTTAACTTTTCTTCCAAGTCCTTCAGGAGAGCTTAACTGCCAGTGTTGACGGGTACACAAGGTGATATTTGAAGAGATGGATCATCCCAGTCGTCACGGCCAAGGTGATGGAAGGGGAAGGACTTCGGACCCCGCATATTCAGTACCCGCATACAGATGGGGTATACATAGACAGGACATTTAGGACAGATTTTTTGTAACCCATACATAGTACCCTGTGCCTGACAATTTAAAGGACGGAGGTAAACAATCACGGAGGGAGAGCGAACATTGAAATGTTAAAGGACGCTATGATGAAGGCAAAAAACATTGGTAAGTGGCGCAACGTGTAAATGGCTTGGTTTCTGTATTAACCATAAGGGTTTGTGATGTGTGTGTGTTTTTTTCCAGATTAATAGTCTCATGCCATTGGCTTCCGATGAACAGGTTAGAATATTGGAGCAATTTTATGTGTAAAATAAAGCGTTGACATGGTCTTTCGTGTGTGAGAAAGAAGAGAGTACGACGAAGATGCAAAAGAAAGTAAATATAAAAAGCGCGAGGCGGAACAAGCTGGTAATGAATATTTCGAAACAAAAGAGGCAGTCGAAAACCTCGAGCGAAAGCAGAAGGAAAAAATGATAAACATGAGGAAGTCAATGCACGCATGAGTAAAATCATCCAGAGAAAAAGACAAATAGGATTCGTGATGACAGTAGTCAGTTGCACAACTGTTAGGTGGAAATGAAGCTTTTAACTCAGCATAAAAGACGTGCTGACAGCGACTCGCAACGGTTGTAACAAGATTCGCAGAAAAAGCGTGAAAACCACGAAATGATGTCCCATAACCAATCGCAGCGCAATGATGAAATGTGTGAGCGGCGTGAAACGAGCATGCGGTCAATGAAGCAAAAGATTGGGCTCAAACATGCCAGCAGGTGCTCCATGACCAGAAAAATCTCAACGATAACTGTTTTCGTCAAGTCTGCGAGGCTGTGCGGCCTTCAGCTGTCAGATTGGCTCCAATTAGCGCTGCATTGCTTTTGTTTTCCGTGACACCGTGGAAGAAGAAGACAGGTAGTTTTGTACTATTGATAGAGTTGTCAGCCACACAAACCCCGACCACCACAATAATGACAGCAAACAACATAGCACGAATTACTACATCAAGTCATACTCGTTTTGCATGTACTCCCTCAAGATGAAGCCGAGATCCACAATGTGATGCGCGTGAACGCCCCAGTGCCGATTGGTTTACACAGGAGATTCCTGCGTCTGCGCAATCGCCCATGATACGCGCTTTCAAGGAATAGCACTACGATCTGCAGTCCGTCACCGATAGCGCTGACGTCGACACCGTCACGTATCTCTTACCGTTCGTTTAGGTCATTGAGTCGGAGCGTACGAGCGGTTTTATGACGGGCGCTGCCGTCTCTGCAATTACATGTAGCAATTTTTTCGTGGTAATGCGCTGTTGTTGTTATCAATCGAATCGCGGTTCGGTGATCTTTTTCCAATCATTTGCGTTTTGTAATTACACTTATTACGACTTCTTACAATACACACCTGGTCAGGACGGTACATTGTACCTGTCTTACGGTTCGGGGGGGGGCGAATATCCTGTAGGGGGGGCGAATAACATCTCCCGTTAATTGGCAACTATACGTACGGGAAAGAGTGCCACCCCATCTGTATGCGGGGAGCTGATTATGCGGGGTCCGGAGTCTTTCCCTGATGGAAGTGACCGGTCCAGCCAGCTCGATGCTGAACTGGACCAAGACCTGGATGGACCTCCGACAGTCAGTCATCTGGGCCCTCCGTGGGTGTTCGCACCTTGGAAAGAATTTCTGAGAGCGGCTACTCCGTAATATAATATCAGCGGTTTCTTTTTCACTCACTTAGGTAGAGCGGCTTTGGACACATTGCTAGGCGCAACGAACACCCACTCTCTTTAGCCTCGGCATTTCTGTCTGTCAACTACACGCATAGAAGCAGTAAGAAATATTTCGTGAGTAAGCAAAATAGTGCTTTTTAGATATCTATTCCCAGATCACGACAGAAGTAAAAGCCAACGCTTGGAACCTCGGTTTGAGGAGATTCTTCTTCCCATGATAGATACATCAGTGCAGCAGGAACGATATTTAACTCGATTCGATGCCACCTATTTCTGAGAAGGTGGCGTCACGTAAAGATAAAACTTGCTCGTCTTGAACTGGTCATCCAGATAATCAATCAGTCACATGGTTATCACATCTTGTATTTTAGGGACGGAAAGACGCCTGAATGACGGCTTTGCATCGATATACCAAAAACCAATGAGAGTGGTTACTGTCACCGATTGCAATTGGACGAAAAAAGAATGTTCGAGGAATGTTCTCCAACCACCTGACTCTACGCAGCCTTCTAACCGGCGAACGGCACGGTGTACAGTATACTTCCACCACACATTAAAAATTACAAATAAACAAAAAAGATTTTCGGCGCGAAAAATGGCACGAAAACGTACCCGGAAACTCTCCCCCAAGAAGACGTCTGACAGCGGGGACAGCATCTTTGAGGACGACCACAGGGGCCGTAGTCGTTCGAGTGGAAACAGCTATGATGACGACAAGTGGGAGGGGGGAGGCAGGGGTCAGAGTCGCCCACGGAGCCGCAAGACGGAGCAGAAAAATGACGACTGAGAAAAGCAAGCAGCAGTTGGACCTCCGCTGGAAGAAAGAGAACTTACAAGTTGGGATAAAGTAAACGAATATATGACTGTATATGAAGCGCGATCATATCAGGTGCGAATGATAGCATAATTACTTTTATTGATGCTCATACTAATATCTGATGTATTTGATTTACCTCTCCTAGGTGCGAACACACTTCTACTGTCTTTATTTGAATGTTATTGACTTTATTGATGTGTATCTTAACTGTTTGTTTTACCACTTCAGGTGCGAACAAACTCCTATTGACTTTATTTTTGTTGTGACTTTATTGATGTGTTTCTAATATATTTACTGTTTGTTATATCATGCCAGGTGCAAAAAAAACTCCGATTGTCTTTATTTTTATTGTTATTGACTTTATTTATGTGTTTCTAATATCGTTACTGTTTGTTTTACCACTTCAGGTGCGAACAAACTCATATTGTTCTTATTTTTTTGTTATTGACTTTATTGATGTGTTTCTAAAATATTTACTGTTTGTTTTATCATGCCAGGTGCGAAAAACCTCCTATTGTCTTATTTTTATTGTTATTGACTTTATTGATGTGTTTTTTCTAATATATTTACTGTTTGTTTTATCATGTCAGGTGCGAAAAAACTCCTATTGTTTGTATTTTTATTGTTATTGACTTTATTGATGCGTTCCTAATATATCTACTGTTTGTTTTATCACTTCAGGTGCGAACAAACTTCTATTGTTTTTTTTTATTGCTATTAACTTTATTGATGTGTTTCTAATATATTCACTCTTTGATTTACCACTTCACGTGCGAACAAACTTCTATTCTTTTTATTTTTATTGTTATTGACTCTATTGATGTGTTTCTACTATGGTTACTCTTTGATTTACCACTTCAGGTGCAAACCAAGTCCTATTGTCTATTTTTTAATTGTTATTGACTTTATTGATGTGTTTCCTATATGTTTACTGTTTGATTTACCACTTCAGGTGCGAACCAACTCCTATTGTCTTTGTTTATTTATGGAAATAATTAAATTAACGTATATGTTGTAGCACTTCCTTTTGCGCTCCTCAACTTCTGTTGAAGAAAGAAACAGGCGTATTCGGGCCACCAAATCGAATGCTAAAATCATTCCGAGTGAGTGGAAGGTGTACGCCCGCACGCTAGAATGTACACACGCTGGAGAGTACAAGTACCGAGGATCTGGCAAACGACTGCGGCAAAAGGTAAGGTCAATGGGATGTGGGGCAAGGGTACGTGTGCGTGTTATTATTGCAACATGTATGTATACAATTTGTTCAATAAATATGTTCGTACCTTTATATTCGTGTGTGTAGATCAATCAAATTCCATCGATACGGATCCCCATATGCCTGCGAACAGACACGTCAAGATGGGATTGAGAACTCGGTTGATAAAGCGTCTCCAGATGTGCGGAAAAAAAAGATCTCAGTCGGTGGTGCAAACAAATAATGTTACGGCTGGAAACGTGGACGAGTCGACTGTGCTACAGATTGGATCTAGCAGTGGAGATAGTGATGAGTGTGTAGCGGTACCGACTGAAGATGTTGAGGAAGATGATGTCCCAGCCACTCAGGTCCAGGTTCAAGACGATGTTAATAGCTGTGCCGACTTTGTTATTTCGAGTCCACCACGAGCACGTGGTCGACCGAAAATAAAATCAAAGGCAGAGCGAGCTAAACAGAATGCAAGTGCCCAGTATGCGAGAGAAGCTTAGCAGATGTACCACGACCAAGTCAGCCTTGCTACAATGCATAGTATAATGTGCAGCGACGCAACATTCTATACAGCAAAGAAAGTTGTCGAACGTTTTGGATCGCTTGAAATTAAGGAAGAGACCAAGCAACCGAGACCGTTTAAACTGGATGAAAGAAGCAAAAACAAGCCATGCCTGTAGAAGACCTGTCTCGTGTTCTACCGTCGTCAATGCTTTCGAAATGGTCTTCGCAAATCGTTCGTCTACAAAGAGAAACCCCTGGCCTCGCAGAAAACCAAGTCGCGATCGAAGTACCGGAGATCGGAGTTTTCGACAGTTCGACTTTAAACATCATGCGCACGTTGGCATCTTATTACGGGAAAAATAAAACAGATTGAATTTGCTATCGATTGGGCAGACTCGGTGGATGTAAAAATTGGTGAATCACTTGAAGAAGTTTTCCAAATATCGAAACACATGGATATTGTACCAGCGCTAAAATCAATCCAACTTCAAACCGAGAAGGTACGTTGATGTCATTTTTTTCTTGTGGTATTTTCTAACTTGTTCGTATTTAGGTGATGTCATTTATTTCTTGTGGTATTTTCTAACTTGGAGTCACTTATTCGTATGAAGGTGATGTCATTTATTTCCTGTGGTATTTAATAACTTGGAGTCACTTATTCGTATTTAGGTCAATATTGTGGACTTTGCTGGGCGAATGCAATTGAGCGACGCCGCTCTTCATTTCGCTTTAGAAAGTATTTTTTAAGACAATAACCGCTTAGTCGTAGTTTTGCCGTCACTCACTGGTGCTATCGGCGTGGATGATGTGGATAAAATGATACGAGTGATGCTTTCGAAGGACGGTACCGACTATGCTATTTTTCCGCTACTATTCGGCAGCAACCACTAGTGTTGCGTGTTTGCGTGTATGAGCACTCAAGAAATTTCTTATTACGACCCCATGAGTTCCAGCCATGCGCACGATAAAATCCGCCGAATTCTTCCGACGAATGGACCTGCGCAGTACCGCATCCGCCGTTTCGACTCAGCAATCGGGTCACAACTGGATAATTAAAACTGTGAAATTTACGTACTTGTTGCTGCCGAGTCTTTCGTCCATGACAAAAATCCTGACCCGCTGAATCATGCAAGCTTGCAGTACTTTTGCTATCGATATTTGATGATGTGTTTGTAGTTTTCTACTCGAGATAAAAAATTAATGGAAACGTATCGTGTTTTCATCGATAAGGTTGCATATTTAATTGCTAACTATAATGCAACTTGATAACGTAAGTGTTCTGTTGATATGAGGATGGCGACTGAGTCAGGTAAAGCCATCCCTCTGCCTTGAGTAAACATATCAATTTTAAACTTGCTTTGAGTATAAGAAAAAAATGACTTAGAATTTTGGCAACTGTTTACCAGCATGCAATATTGGCGACAGAGTCAGGTGAAGCCCTCTCTCTGACTTGAGGCAAGACAGTAATTTTTAACTTGATTTTAGAAGAAAATGACTTAGGAGATTCTGGCAACTGTTTAGCTTAAATTCAAAAATTTATGCATCAAATGGATTGACACGTCTGGTTTTCCTGCGAGTATTTCCCAAAAGTAGAAGTAAGTCTGTAGCCAAGTCCCGAAAGTAGTACCATTCCCAAAAATAGTACTAGCACCAATTTTCACTTGAGTGTGGTAATTTACACATAAATTTGGTTAATTGGCATTCCCCTCTCGGCTTTGTCTACATGTATTTATTTTCCGTTTTGGTTGTTGGTACTAGTACCAGACTTTGTGACGTACCCCATTCGTACGCGATGAATCATGAAAAGTGATTCCAAGCTGAACAAGTGGCCACGCCATAGTTCATTTAGCGCTCTAGCAGCCATACTCCTCGCTAGCGTTCAAGTTGTAGGGAAAGTCTCGATTTGGATCCGCGTCGAGCTCCCTGTGGTCGTATCCATATGCGTTAGCGGTTGGTACAATTACAATAGTTCGAGTCTTTACAGGGTGTCAAAGCAACGAGTTACCGTCACCTCTGCTTGCGTGCGATGGCATGAGATCTGCTAGTACAACGACCACTTGAGGACCCACCCGATCGTTGCCATGTACAGCACCGCTGGAGATTCAGGGCGCAGGGCGCTCTGAATCAGGAAGCGTTGTCTCATCCGTTATTAATTACGTATTGTTCGCAAGGGACAATCGCCGCAACAGGAGCTCTTTGCGTTTAGATAGGTTCTACTTGTCGTGCACGCTAAATACCTCAGCATGATCCGGGTACTTGGTCTCCAATTTCAGGTGGTAATCTATAATTTCACTATAGGTGAGTTCCTTATATGTAGAAGGAGCAACTGACAAACCGAAAGGGCAGCGACGCCAAGGCCAAGGCAAAGTAGCAAACCAGGAATTTTCATCTTTATGAGCGTGCTTTGATCAATTCGAATTTGGAAGGATGTAAATGAATGTATTAATACCTTCAGATAAAAACCGGTCATGTGGTTCCAAGAAAGACCATATGAAAAAGACGCACGTCAATTACACCACCAAGTGCATCAGATGCGTTAGCAATGTTGATTTCGAGGCTGCCTGCATCACATTAAGAGACTGCGCTCCCCTCTCGGCATTGTCTGCCACCGTCTACTTGTATTCATTTTCCCGTTTTTTTGTTCTAGTACTATTTTTGGGAATGGTACTAGTTTTGGGACTTGGCTGCAGCCTTACTACTACTTTTGGGAAATACCCTTTTCCTGCTAAGTTAGTATCCAGCTATACGTATAGTCGCGTTTTATGTAAGTTTGTACATTTACCGATTAATGGCTACCGATTCGGTCCAATCGGTGGCAAATGCACTTTCTCGTGTCCAAAAAAGGGGCCCCAGTCGGTAACAGCAACCAGTGCCAAAAACAATCATGAGCGACAAAAGTGTACATAATCACGCAGCGGTTCGGAAACCGAATACGGATCAATACCGTCTGAAAATCATTTTACGCTTAAGTTCATCAAGCTCCCGCATGCGTGCGTGAGATGTTGGAAGGCATAAAAGAGTCAGTCGCGGATATATGTGAACATAAAGTTGTCGAACATGCAACCTTCGTTTTTCCAGCCTTGAGATCAATATTTGAGCATCATCTCGCTCGCTATTATCGAGTGTCGAGTCAAGAGATTAACTCAATCGTTTTTCTCCAAAAGAAACATGTGTGTTTCGGGTTGATTTTTTGCCCAACCAACTGTTCTTGCTTGGACTTAAGAGAATCAAGAAGAACTTCAGTTGAGCTTGGTCTCGCGTTGCATCCGATTAGCACACAGTGAGCCTAAAATATTTTTTTCTAGCTCATCCAATCTTACAGCAAAATAATTATACCTGCACACGGGTAATTTTCGTCTTAATCACGTCAAAATTGGATATGTGCTTTCCATTCGCAAACAAGTGGACGCGTATCCAGCGGTATGTTCAAGTCATCGGCCTGTACATTTAGTAGCCTTAGACCCTTCTCCAGCATGATTTTGTTACGTGGATTAGATCTTAGTACGAGCGTGTTCGTTTATGGGATGACTTCAAACCAATAGACACCAAAAATTCGATACCACCCTTGACTTTACCAACTGACCGATGGAAGGCTGCATGGACATTCATATGGAGCGTATTTTCTCGTTGTCTGGAAAAGCAATACAAGCGAAGAGCAGGTAATATCCATCAAAAAGGAGAAAAAACATACTTATATCAGACAAAATGCTTGTAAGAACCTTCATTAGTGTCGTGATAGCAATACATGACACTACATCAAAACTGTTGCTTCGCAATACTTGCAATGCATCATTACTGCTAATAGTAGACATGCCCACATTAGCGGCTACATCTTCCATAAGAAGATATAATTAAAAAAAATATGACCCTATTTCTGACGCTGGAAGTAGATCAAGATGTGTTCCAAAAATGTTTCACTCCCAAAGGGCGCCTGGACACGCTTGCCATCCAATGCCTGAGTTTATTTCATATCAGTACTGTACTTGAAGAAATCAATCATTGCGAGGGCGCATTGTATGTAAAAACACTTCGCAAAATCTGGCATGACGTTTTTCTGGGGGCTGTGTGTTTTTCGTGTTGTCACATTTCCTCCATTTTTTTGCATTGGCAAGGAACAGAAGTTTATACAAAGTCATAAAAATGGGACGGACACATGTCAGGAGGATTTTATTGAATCGACATACAAGCCAAGCGGAAGGTGTTAAATGCTAAACATTTTTTCTACGTACGCTCTTGTAACTGCTCTGTAACATAAGCTTGATTCTTAGCCTTCAAAGCATAAGTTTCCCTGCTAGTCCTGAGTGAATTTCCCACGATTAAGCGGTGAACATTATATCCGCACCACCCGAATACGATTGAAAGTATTCATATGTCTCTTTGATGATGATGAAGGTGAGGTATATTAAGGTACGATCTCCGACCTAAGATATCCGTTCGGCCGCGATCCAGTCGCTGCGCCGCTTACTTAAAATTACGTTCCTGCAAAGCCTCGTACGGCTGCTTGCCGCCGTTGAAGCTGTCGTGTTGCGGCTGCACTCTCGCGCGCCGTCATTGCCGACCCTGAGTGCTCTTCGCTTTCCGCGACGAGCGACGTCTCTAGCCAGTGGTTGACGTCTTGGTCCATGACCTCTTCCACCGAGCGGACGAGGTGACGAGAAGTCGGTGTGAGCACCTGAGCGGATGCTCGAGTGTCCATCGCGACGTTGGCTGCTCTACCCACCATCTTGTTGTACTCACGGCAGTGATGGGCCCAGCTGGCGACCGCGACGTCGTCTGCGAGTGCTCTCGCCTCGCGATAGAGTGCTGCAAGCTGGGGCTTGAGCGGGGAGCGGTGCATCCGGAGCTGCGAGAGCACCATTGCACTGTCGCCCACTACGTGCAGTGGCACGAAGCCGCTCACCTTCGCTTGTCGGAGGCCATGGCAAGTCCGTTGTACTCTGCAAGGTTGTTCGTTGTCGTCTTCGCGCTGTATGCCATGCTCGCGACCCACGTGATCGCCGCTGCGTGCGTTGGGACGTGTACTCGGAGAATCACCGACCCGGAGCCGCCTTGGCCCGGGTTGCCGCGGGATCCTCCGTCGAAGAAGAGCAGGTAGAGAACGTCTGGTTGTCCGCCTGACGGCAAGGCCTGCAGTGGAGCGGGTTCAACGTGTCGTAGGAGAGCATCCGTGAGCGCTGATCTCATAAGAGCCTTCACCCGTCCGTCTTCGCCGCCACCGGGTTGGTAAGTCGAGCTGCGAAAGCGCGCGAGCGCACGCCGCAAACTAGTCTGTGCGAGGGCTCGATGCGCTTCAGACGACAAGGTCGGGTCTTCCATGCGTCGAAGCCGCTCGGTCCAGATTGCGTGAGCCGTTGTTGCTACCGCAAAGCGCCAGAGCTCGTTTGCGGCCGCGAAGACCGCCGCTCGTGCCTCTTGGGTCTTCTCACTCTCTGCGAGCGTCGTTAGCGCCGCCTCCCACGCGTTGCTCGGTCGTTCTGGCAGCTCGAGAGCGAAGACCAAAACGTGGATGTCGGCATCGTCGACGCCGCCGAAGCGACCCCATAGCGCAAAGAGATGCTGCCAATGTCGTTGCGCTGCAGAGCAGGTCCAGAGAACATGGCTGGCGGGTGCGTAGACGCCGTGAGGGCACTCGGAATTCGGGCACGACCTGTCCTGCGCTACCCATTTCCAGAGAGGGAAGCTGTTGCTCTTGAGCCGATACAGCGTCCGTGTGACCTGCGGGAGCGTGGCACGTATTTTCCGTAACTCCACCCACTCGATAATGTCCGCGCCGCGTGAGACGACGCGATGGTCGTTCGCTGTCACGTGCTTGTCCCGCTGCTGTTCACCTTGTCGTTGTTGTCGTCGGGCGATGATCTTCTGCAAGGCTCCACGGCGTGGCCGCCATCGGTGCTCCCCTGCCCAGAGCTGCACGATGCGCGTGAGAGCTGGATGTGCTCCGAAGCAGACAGGAGTGCCGCAAGATCGGGTTGCCGCCCGGTCGCACGCCGCCATGGAGTGAACTCGAGTCGTGTCGCACGGTTTGCCTGCGTCGTAGTGCGATAGCGTCGTGCCGCTGCAATCCAACGTCCAGTCATGATTCTGGTGGACTTTATTCTGATCCGAGATGAGGGTGCCACCCCCGGGCGGCCGGCGCAATAGAGACGGAAAATTGTACGCCAGCGCGAGGCAGAAACGACCGAAATGCCGTCACTTCGCCATGGGCATCATTGCCATGCTGTCTGTGGGTGTGAACCGCACTTCGCCGTACTCGATCCAGGTCCATGAGAGAGTGTCGCCAAGTGTTGCCTTGCCGCGGGCAAAACTTGCGTTGTTGAGCTTGTACCTGACTCCTCGTTGGTCAAGTAGCCACGACATGTTTGCCATTGACGCGTGCTCGAGCCACCTCGTGTCGAAATGACCGTTACGAATGGTGTCCACGGCCATCTCGTTGCGAGTTGTGCCGTCCATTGCCGTTCGCGCGTCGACCGTGATGCTCCCGTCGACGTTGTGTTTGACCTTTGCCTTCGCTACGAAACGCTCCGCCCGCTTCTTCACCGTCGCCAAGTCGCTTCCTCCAGCGTGTTCTGCAGTCGCCACCGCGACCGCATCAGCCCCGGTCACCCAGAGTGAATCGAAGATTTGTGGTTCCGCGTCAGTCTCCCAGCGCGGAGTGATGTATCGCGGGTTTGTGTCTCCACCGCTCCACAACATGTCGCCGATGAGGAGGTCTCGGGTGGTAGCGGACGACGCCCACTTGCCGACTGTCGAGGCTGCAAGCGTCGTCAGTTCGGTCCGGATGCACGGGATGGACATGCCTCCCCGCCGGATAGGCAGTGCTGCTTGCTCCTCTTGCACCCACGGGCGAGACCGCCTTCCGTTGCGCTTACCCCACACAAAATCCTTGATCAGGTCGTGGAGCTTGGCGGTAGTGGCTGTCGGGGGCCAGCAGTGCCGCGCGACGTAGAGGATCTTTGGGACGGCGATGGCTCGTGCGAGATGCGCTCTCTGTCCGACCGTGTGAGTCTTCTCACGGGCTAGAGCGAGACGGGACCAGATCGCCTTGAGACATCGGTCCCAGTTTGATGCCGTCGTGTCACCTTGTCCAACTTGCACTTCAAGGTATCTGCACTGCTCATTCGGCCCGAGCAAAGTAAGCCCGTGCGATTCGACTGTTCGGTCTGGGTCGTGTGGGCCGAGCACAGCCACAATGGACTTGGCGTGGTTGATGGCGAGGCCGGACACTTGGCCGAAAACGTCCAGGATCTCTAGCTCCCGCGGGATGTCACCACTCTCGCGCAGGTACACTGCGGTGTCGTCCGCATAGCCAGACACGGTGATCTTCTCCGATCTACCACCGGCACGGAGCACGATCCCGTCGATGTCATTGCGTGCATTGATCACCTTGTACAGACTGTCGAGCGCGAGGATGAACAGGAGCGGAGCCATCGGGCACCCTTGTCGTATCCCGCACAACACGTTACGCCGCCGTGACAGGATGCCGTTCACGATGAACCGACAGGTCGTGTTCTCGTGGAGCACGGCGACCATGGTCACAAACTTCCGCGAGAAACCGAGCCACTTGAGAACAGCGAGTAGGAACGGTCTTTGGAGCGAGTCGTAAGCCTTCGAGAAGTCGAGCAGAAGCGCGAGCGACCCACGCATCGTCTCGTCAATCGTTGCTGCAATCTTGGCTGCTGCGTAGATGTCGAGTACCGTTTCGATCGCACGACCAGGTACAAAGCCGACTTGCGCGCTGTCGATTGTCCCAGGCAGTAGCGTACGGAGCCTTGAAGCGAGGATCTTCGTGAACAGCTTGTAATCGCTGTTCAGAAGAGCGATGGGCCTGTGGTCCAGCGGCAGGGCCGCGACAGCTGACTTCTTGAGGCACTGGATGTTGGCTTCTCCGAAAGACGCCGGCACTACGCCGCATTCGAGCCACCGCGTGAACAGCGGCGCAAGGATCGGTGCGAGCGGCAATGCATTGTCGCGATAGAAGGTGTTGCCGAGTTCGTCAGGCCCGGCGGCCTTGCCGCGCTTCAGCTTCTTCAGCGCAGCGGCAACGACATCCGGACTGATTGGAGCGATAACTGCCGTGTCGTCCAGACCGTGCCGTAGCGGTGCCTCACTCAGGAAGGCAGCAGTCTCGTCGGGGGAGTCGTAATGCCGCTGCATGATGCTCTCCCAGCCGTCCGCCATCTCGTCCGCAAGCTCTCGCGAGCGGTTCGGCCCGTACGACGCTGCCCCGCCCAGCGATACGATCGTGTTGTCTTGAAACTTCGTGGACACCCGAGCGAAAAAAAGGCGCGACGATTGTCCCGGACAGTACGTGTGCTGTCGGAGCAGGCGCTCGCATTTAGCTCGCTGCCACCTGAGTCGGCACTCGGCAATTCGAGCCCTGATAGCTTCCGGCGTATTCACGTCGTCATCTTCGTCGTGGGTCTCGTCTGTTTCATTCTCACTGGTGCGGGCTTCTCGCGTGGATCGCGCTTCACTCTGCTGCATCGGACGTTGTGTCGCCGGTTGCTCTGCATTGAGGCGCCGGTGAAGTCTGCGGAGCCGTTGTCGATAGCTCCGGGTCATGCAGCGCTTGACGCGACGAGCCTCGATCAAGATCTCCTTGCGCAGCCCAGCCTTCCAGCTGTCCCACCAGTTCGCGAGCCTTTGCGCTGTCGCCGTGTCGGCGTGGTCGATGTCCTGTGCCCCTTCTACTTCGCGTCTCGCTGCGTCGAGTGCTCGCTCAATGACCAGCGCGACTGTCTTCTCTGCACTCGCGGTTACCGGGTAGACTCGGCGAGGCTTCCGCACCGGGACAGTCTGTGAGGGTGCGCCGACTCGAATCGTCACCCCATTGTGATCAGCCGCAGGTCCTGGGACGGATTGCTCGATGTCTCGAACCCGGTCCTCGTGTGATGCACTGATGTACCACCGATCGAGGCGGGAGCTTGCTCGGGTACCGTCGTGTAGGTGGTAGAAGTACGTGTGCGCTCGGGCGTGGAACTCGTAGTGTCCGCGTTCTTCTTCCATTCGCTCAATCTCATCGTCAAACACGTCAACCAAACTCGTGCGCGTCAGCAGGTGCCGGAGAGCGGGCGAATTATGTCGACTCCCCGGCACATCGTATGAGCGGTCGAGCCTTGCGTGGAGCGTGCAGTTAAAGTCGCCGCCAAGTAGGACCGGACCTGTATGTTGGGCGAGGATCGGAGTGAGCCTCTCGAACAGCGCCTCGCGCTCATGTTTGTCTGTTGGCGCATATACGTTTGCGATGACAAAGTCGCCGCCGTGGTGCTTGACCCGTGCTGCCAGCCAGTGCTCCGTCCAGAGTTCCTCTCTCCACGGCTCAAACGCGGTGACGGTAGAGTACGGATTGAGGAGAAGAGCGACTCCCCCCCCGTCGAACCTCTGTTTCAGTCCACATCGTCAGCCCGCGCTTCTCCTCAGCCTTGAAACCCCATACCGCGCAGTACAGCTCGTTCATCTTGTTCGCTTCCCCTTCTACGACTCGCGTCTCTTGGAGGAGAACAATGTCCACCGGTCCACGATCTTCCCGCTGCCTGAAGTGCGAGAACCACTCCATGCACCGCGTTGGGTCCTTCGGCAGTCCCGCAACGTTCTGTGTGTGCAGTCCGATGGTGTTCTCGAGTGGTCTCGCCCTGGTGTCCTGAAAACCCCTTGTCGTGTGCGAGCTGCGGCTCGCCACGAGCCGCACCGGTATCCGTCCTGCCACAGCTTGAAGAGCGCCCGAGGCGCCCTTAGTTCCGACGCGGCGGCGCCTGGCCCTCGTTCGTGATGAGATCGAGGACAGGCTGCCAGTCAGCTGGACTGCTGAGGATACCTTTAATGGCTGCGCGCACGGCGTCGGAGGTAAAGTATAGCGACGCCTTTGTTTGCGGCATTACTACGGCAGTCTCTGTGTCCGCAGGCGCGAGGTTGGGCAGGAGGACGCAGATGGCGTTGAGTGCTCCCCACTCGTTGATGTCCACTGACTGAACGACTGTTGCGCAGAGCAGTTTCTTGTCATACTGTTCCACGAGATCCCACTTGTCGATCGAGTCCGTAGTTCTCCATCTGGTCTTGCCCCTCTGGACGCCTGCCACAGCTGCCCATCTTGTGCAGAGCTCGCGGATCTTCGCTGGGAGGTTGCGATCTGCGGCGTACTTGCGGATGACAGCAAACTGCGCCTCGCTGTTGATCGCGTGGCCGAAGTTCAGCAGTGATTCCCGAGGCATTCCTTGGAGGAACTCGATTGGATGCGGGAGCGCCGTGACGAGCTTGGTGAGCTCGGTTATACAGTCCATGATCCACAGATCTAGGCCCTTTTTGGCAGTCGGTAGAGCGGCGGGGAGTTGTACGTGGCGCTTTCGCGTAGTAACCCACTTCAGGATCGCTGCCGAGTTCTCCGCCTTGGGGTCTGAGCGAGGTGCCTTGGCGGTGGAATTGCCTGCTGGCTTGGCTGCCGCATTGGCTGCGGCTGCGTTGACTGCAAGCCTGACGGATGCGTTTACTGTTGCCGGTGCACCGGCCGGTGATTTGCGGACGCGCGACTCGTTCATAGTTCGGTCGTGGGTACAGGCGGCTCGCTGTGCGTTTTGCGCTTCATGGGAGGCGTCCACATCCTCTTGACACGGAGTGATCGCAAGACAGAGGTCGTCTCCAGCCCCTCCCGCATCCTGCGGCTGCTCTTGGTCAAAGGTAGCCGCAAGAGCTCGAGGGATGATAACCGGGTTGTTGTCTACGGTGGCGTGTTCTTCATCACAGTCTGATCCGTTTGACCACTCCTCGCCTTGCCCGAGATCTTCGATTCGCATCGTGTCATCGAGGCCGCTGACCGATTCCATCAGCGTGTCCGCGGGCTCCTCGTCGTCGTTGATGCTCATACGTTCCTGATCGTCGTTGCCTTCGATCGTCGGTGGCCCGACACCGTCCGACGTGCTGGTGCCCGCGCCGTCCGCCGTGCGGTTTTCTGCACTGTTTGGCGTGGTGGAACCTTCATCGTTCGGGGTGCTGTCACCCGCGCCATTTAACGTGCTGTCGCTCACGCTGTTCGACACACTGCCGCCAGCGTTCTCCGCTGTCGCCGAGCCGTCGTCAGCCGCAATCCCCTGGGCACTTCTGGCAGGCGTCGATGGTGCGGGGTTGTTTGGCTTCCTCTGTGAGGTTCGCTGTTGCCCATAGCGAAGTGAACGAATCTGTTGGTTCACTGCCGCCTTCGCCTGGGCCTTGGCCTTCGCAACTTGCTGTCGTTCACGCTCAGCAACAGCAAGCTTCTGCCGCACCTCGACATTGCGGAGCCGTGCTGCCTCGCCGGCAGCTCGGGCAATCACCTTGGCCTTGCGCTGTGCCGCCTGGTGCGCTTTCGCCGCCTTTTCATCGAGCAATCGTTGGTTCACCTCCGGTGCAAGCCTCTCACGAAGCGATTTCATGCGCTTGGCATCGACGGTCTCGGCCACCAGTAGGTCTGGCGTCGCAATCTGCTCGACCGTCACGTCACGGGTAAAAGACGCCGCAGAAGCCACCGGGTCCGTGGCCTTGCAGTCCTTGCGGAAATGTTTTAAGCTCAAACACGCTCTGCACGGGACCCGGTGGCTGCTTCGTGGGTGGTGTACCCCCACTTCCATCACTGTGCCAGCACTGGTGACGCGCAGCATGCGCGTCCGCAGCAGCTCCGCGGGGCAATCGGTGGAGGAGAAAGTGACTGCACACTTGTGCGGTTTGAACTTATCCTCGGCTCCCGGTTCGATTGACTCGATTGAGACGATCGGCGTTGTTGTGGCAGCAGCCATCATCCTGCGTACCAGCGCTGGCTCGGAGTTGCTCATGCCGAGCACATGGACGCTGTAGAGCAGAGCATGCGAGAGCGTGTCGTACCCAGTCGGTTGGACTCCGGTGTACAGCGCCTCTGTCTCGCGAAGTACGAGCGTCCCTTTTCCGATCCGAAAAACCGCGTCCTTCCACGCTGCTTGGGCTGTTGGCTGGACGAACACGAACTCAACGACTTGGGAAAGCGACGAGCATTCAACTCGGTGCGCCGTAGAGAAGATTCCCTGAACGCGCGCGATGTCCTCGTCGGACTTCGCGGCCGGCAGGAGTGTCCGGCAGAGGTGCAGCTTGGCGCCTGCAGCCGGTAGCGTGAACCCGACAGGAAGACACGCATACAACCGCGGGCAGAGCCTCTTGCGGAAGTACGAGATGAGCTCATCTCTCTCAGCACCGACATGTGTCTCTGTGAGAAACTTTGGTGGCTCCGAAAGGAAGATCTTCCCCCCAAGCCACGCCGTGAGCGTACGTTCTTCAACGAGCGTCATCTCTCGCTGAGAGCCGTCCATGCGGTAGCGGTACTTGGTCCGGGCGCATTCGTACAAGAGTCGGTACTCGCTCTCGTGGGCCTCCGAGCAGTGCGGGGCCCACGACGCTGCATCCGTAGCTGTAGCTGGCCCAGCTCCCGCCGTTGCTTGCCTCGCGATGCGCTCCTTCAGCTTCGCCACGCTGGCTGGCACCCAAGCTCCGGCTGGCGCCGGTTTTGGCGGCGAGTCAGCCGCCGTCGCGCTTGACTTGTTTCACTCGGTTCGCGCGTCCTCGTCACCATTCGGTGACGCAGGCGCCGATGCCGGCGGCGAGTCAGTCGCCGCCTTCGTCGCAGGACCGCACTCGTCGGGCCCTCGTCCTTGCATGCTTGTGCTCTTCCCGAGCGCCTACATGTGCGTGGAGACAGTTGTTGTAAGCCAGTGGTACCTTCCAGAAGTACCAGCCAATCAGATCGACGCTTGAGCAGTTGGCCGCTTTTTTGGAAGTACTGATTGGATAGTAGCAAGTCAAAACTGGGCGTATAACAAATTTCGGCACGATCTCGTGGCTTTGATCTCAAAGCCAGTCTGACACATTCGTCAAATTACACGTATAAAGCGAGTGCAAAGGTGCCTGTCTTGCAACTTGACCCAGTTGATATGACTGCCTAGTGTTCGCAGCACCCGCGTCCACGTCTCAGCAAAGCCTTTACTACATGTATATGTTGCATCTCAAGTAAAAGGTCAAGTTGAGTCAGATTGGTCAGTATCTCCAGCGAAAAGATGGAAAGAACAATGATGATTACGCTGAGATAGTCCACTCCACGCTTCAAGTTCGAAAAAAATAGAGTACAAAGATTGTGTAGCTGTTAGATCATGACTCAAAGCAAGAAAGTGCCACGTCGAGCAAGCCCTGAGTCGGTACTGAGAGCAACCGAAATTGTGATTTAAGGCCCCTCGTCACACGCTACCGTAGCAAGTGAGGCCGCTGATGCGGACAAATATCCACAAGAAAATGCAAGTTTCACATGGAAATAAGGTAGTAGGTAGAGCTCGTTGATCACATTCGTGAATATGCTTCGGTTTCAATGTCATTATCAGATTTTGGGAATCGACACAAAAGCAAAGCAGAACATGCCACATCGAGCTCTGAGTCGGTACTGATATATACAATCAGTCCCTCGTCGCGTGCTGTCGTGCCATGCGATACGGCTTCAGTTTGTCTGCTCGACGGAAGCGAAAGAAGTGGAGCGATTTCGTCATTTTTGCCGTAAACGGTTTTGCTACTCAGTTCTCAATTGTCCTTACAAAGCAAACACGAAAACAAGCGTCAAGACCATGACTCAAGTTGCATCTATTTGGAAACATCAGCCGAAACCGGTGTTCCGAGAGACCAAGACTCACCATACTCAGACATTCATCGTATCCCCTCTTAGCATTGTTTCGCAAATGATTCAAAACATTCTCCAGCGAAGAAGACGAAGCACACAACAGCACCGATCTAGTTCTTGGCCACGACAACCTGAGGTTGTAGACGGATCAGCACCAATGACTACATGTCATCAAACGAGCGTCAGCACTGCAATCTCGAGCGCACACAGTTGTTCGGCACCATCCACTTTTTCAACGTCAGGACGACCGCGAGCACATCGGAGACGGAGACAAGAACTTACTGATAGATGTTCCAGCGAAGCTCAATGGCGGCAACGTCAGACATACTGCGCAAACTGCGAGCGTCTCTTCTTCACGTCTCTATCGTCGTTGACTGGAGCTGCTGGTCGATTCTGCTCCCTGGACTGCAAGGCCAATACTGAGCACTTGACATTTATCCAGGAAATGGTAGAAGAACAAAATCGGTGCTTGATGCAGCAAGGAACGGTATCAGCTCGGTTGGAGATCGTGGATACTAAATGGGCAAGTACAACAGCATCGGCTCCAGACTGCCTTTAATATATTTTGTAAGACAACATGTCAAGTGAATAATATATTAAGCCGAACAACCTATTTTTTCAACGAAATTATGTCCATCGGACTCGTTTTTAGTAGTCGCACATAGCGAAAGATTGTAATTACTGTAGTACTACTATTTAGTGCTAATACAGTACTATATATTGTAGTAGTGCTATTTAATGCTAATACAGTACTAACAGTACTGATTGGATAGTGGCAAGTCAAAACTACGCGTAATTTATAACAAATTTCGGCACGATCTCGTGGCTTTGATCTCAAAGCCAGTCTGACACATTCGTCAAATTACACGTATAAAGCGAGTGCAAAGGTGCCTGTCTTGCAACTTGACCCAGTTGATATGACTGCCTAGTGTTCGCAGCACCCGCGTCCACGTCTCAGCAAAGCCTTTACTACATGTATATGTTGCATCTCAAGTAAAAGGTCAAGTTGAGTCAGATTGGTCAGTATCTCCAGCGAAAAGATGGAAAGAACAATGATGATTACGCTGAGATAGTCCACTCCACGCTTCAAGTTCGAAAAAAAATAGAGTACAAAGATTGTGTAGCTGTTAGATCATGACTCAAAGCAAGAAAGTGCCACGTCGAGCGAGCGCTGAGTCGGTACTGAGAGCAACCGAAATTGTGATTTAAGGCCCCTCATCACACGCTACCGTAGCAAGTGGGGCCGCTGATGCGGACAAATATCCACAAGAAAATGCAAGTTTCACATGGACACTCGTGAATATGCTTCGGTTTCGATGTCATTATCAGATTTTAGGAATCGACACAAAGGCAAAGCAGAACATGCCACATCGAGCTCTGAGTCGGTACTGATATAACAATCAGTCCCTCGTCGCGTGCTTTCGTGCCATGCGATACGCTTCAGTTTGTCTGCTCGACGGAAGCGAAAGAAGTGGAGCAATTTCGTCATTTTCGCCGTAAACAGTTTTGCTACTCAGTTCTCAATTGTCCTTACAAAGCAAACACGAAAACAAGCGTCAAGACCATGACTCA
This sequence comes from Sclerospora graminicola, assembly GCA_001887855.2. Lineage (NCBI taxonomy): Eukaryota > Oomycota > Peronosporomycetes > Peronosporales > Peronosporaceae > Sclerospora > Sclerospora graminicola. The sequence continues at coordinate 35,217 of MIQA02019137.1, forward strand.
AGTTGCATCTATTTGGAAACATCAGCCGAAACCGGTGTTCCAAGAGACCAAGACTCACCATACTCAGACATTCATCGTATCCCCTCTTAGCATTGTTTCGCAAATGATTCAAAACATTCTCCAGCGAAGAAGACGAAGCACACAACAGCACCGATCTAGTTCTTGGCCACGACAACCTGAGGTTGTAGACGGATCAGCACCAATGACTACATGTCATCAAACGAGCGTCAGCACTGCAATCTCGAGCGCACACAGTTGTTCGGCACCATCCACTTTTTCAACGTCAGGACGACCGCGAGCACATCGGAGACGGAGACAAGAACTTACTGATGGATGTTCCAGCGAAGCTCAATGGCGGCAACGTCAGAAATACTGCGCAAACTGCGAGCGTCTCTTCTTCACGTCTCTATCGTCGTTGACTGGAGCTGCTGGTCGATTCTGCTCCCTGGACTGCAAGGCCAATACTGAGCACTTGACATTAATCCAGGAAATGCTAGAAGAACAAAATCGGTGCTTGGTGCAGCAAGGAACGGTATCAGCTCGGTTGGAGATCGTGGATACTAAATGGGCAAGTACGACAGCATCGGCTCCAGACTGCCTTTAATATATTTTTTAAGACAACATATAAAGTGAATAATATCTTAGGCCGAACAACCTATTTCAACGAAATTATGTCCATCGGACAGTCGTTTTTAGTAGTCGCACATAGCGAAAGATTGTAATTACTGTAGTAGT
>MIQA02019139.1:0-24318 GCA_001887855.2 Sclerospora graminicola
TTTAAATTGCGGAGCTTTAATGAGAGAGTTCGATCGCCGGCGGGCGAGCCGGAACCGCTTCGGGGTCATGAAACCCACAAAGAAGGTAGGACAGAGAACTAATCCGCCCGGCTTCAGGGCAACAGGCACGGCCAGACCAGCTATCACCACTCAGCCGAGCAATCGGTGAATGGAGCTAGTCGGGTCCGATCGGCTTTTTTGAAGTTATCTTCGAATCAGTATGGTGCCGGATGGATTGGTTTTCGGAGTTATCTTCGAATCAGTATGGTGCCGGATGGGAGAAGTCAGACGAGGAAGACGAGCAAGCGGTTACTTACGTAAAAAATGGAAAGAAAAGTGTATTATCGAGGTTAACAGCCAGTAACGAATGAAGAAGATAAGGGTATGCAAGGCTAGCCTCGTGGGTCACCCTTGGCAAAGCTCAGCAAAACTTGTTCCGGAGTCGGGGCACGCGGAGGCCAGGGTGACGATCGGGATCCTGCCGAAACTGGTTGCGCCACGGATCTTGTTGGTCGAGCGCATCGAGCGAAGCTTGGAGGGTGGCAACCTGACACTTACCCAACCCCGGATACCAAGTCCCGCCTTCGGTCGAGTTCCCGCTCTTCTCCACCCGGCGGTTGGCCAGATGTAGCATGATAGGGTGGAGAAAAATATCCAAGTCGCAGTGGCCGCGCTGGATTCCATCGACCACGAAGTTGCAGATCTTAGTCCAGCCCTCAGTCGCGCGGTTGCGACGGTTCTTGCGGTCGGCCCGGTACTTGGCTAGCTCGGGAGATTCGCGCCCGGCGGCAACGGAAATGCAAAGGTGATGAGTTGACTCCCAGATGGATTGTCCATGCCGGGAGAGGTACTCCTTGCAGACTCCCCGCAACTCCGCGAACCAGCCGACATGGGGCAGGCCGATGTCCGGCATCTTTGTCGCCAGTATGTCCCAAGGTTTCCGGGACAGGATTGCGTTCAGCGGCTCGATCGCCACTAGCTTGGCATTCCAGTCCTCGGCCTTGGGCACAGCGAGGGCCGGCGGGAAGATCCACAACGGCGGACGAGTCAACAACTTGGTGACAAGGGCACCAGTGAGGTCTTGGATACGCAGGCCTTCCAACTGCGCCCTTGACCAAGGGACAGCCGCGGCCAGTTCGAGGGCCGTCATGACCTTCCGGCGGGGAATCCACAACGGAGGAGACTCCTCTGAGGATTCCTTGGACTCGTTCTCGTGGCGAAGGGGTCCGGGGAAGGCAATTCCTCGAGGTCCTCAGTGGTGGCCTCGTCAGAATCCAGCTCCGATAGGCCAGACGCTTCTTCTCCATCAGGAGAGGCGGTGGACGGACCTCGGGGATCATGAGGAGAGACGCTAAGGAGAGCCGGAGCAGTCGGAGCTTTCGACGAAGATCTGGCAGCGCGAGGACGACGGGAGGACTTCCCCGAAGCCGGTGGAGCCGAGATCGAAGTGGGGCTAGGACTCGGCCCGCGGTCTCCATGGACTAGGGCCGCGCTCACCGGCGCGGCGGACCGTTTGGGCCGTTTGGCTGCCACGGGGCCGTGGAGCGACGCAACCCGACTGGACCGACGTTTGCCTTTGTGCCCAGACGGATCTTCAGTGGACAAGAGAGAAGCCGCCTGCTCGCCGACTGGCGCTGGCGGCGGGTTAGGGTCTTGAGAAGTATTCCAAATCCGTAGGCGAGAAACTTTTCCCGTATCACCGGTCGCTGATCCGGGGGCAGAAGCTCCCGCGCTAGATGTCTGGACGGCCGCGGCGGAACCAGCGGCTGACGGGAGAAGGGGCGTGGCGGAAGCGGCTTGACCAAGGTCTCGCGGACAAGCTAAGTCAAGGAGATGCCTGATAGCCTCCCGGATGGGGGCAGGACCCTTCATTAGACCTCTCACCCGGGACGCCGAAGCGGCTAGACGAGCCCGATCTTCCTTGAGAGAGGACAGGCAGTTCGCACGCTCCTCCGCAAGCTGGGTAAACGCCTCCCGGGCTTCACTCACACCCGATTGGGTTTCAGCGTATGCGGCCTCAAGCTCCCGGATTCGGCGTTGAAGGTCGGGCGATGCATCGGCCGACTGATATAGCGCCTTCTGGTACTTTGTCAGCTTTTTGGCAAGCCGGATCCGGCGAAACTCCAAATTGCCCAGTTTCAACTGCGAACTCTCCAATCGTTTGGAGAGTTTAATATAGCTGTCGTAGCGCGCCGTCAACTCACGCGCGGTCTGAAAAGACTCGATCATCAAGACGCGGAGGTTCATGACGTTTTGGTCTAAGAGCATACACGGAGTGAGTGAGTGGGGAGGCGAACCGGAATAGGCGGAAGGTACTTACTCTGGATCTTCAAGGCAGCTACGGCTTTCTGGTTTAGGACACGCTGTGAGTCCGATTGTTTTTGGAGGCGATCTCTCGCTTGGAGAAGGTCGGCGTTCTCACTTTCCAGTCGGCCAATTCGGTCGCGAGATTGAAAAGTAGCCAGAACCTCCCGGACCCGGGATTCATCCGCTTGCTGGCTAGCCAGCCGGGCGGTCGCAGCCAACTCGGTGTTGGCTTGCTCTAGGCTGGCTACGTGAGTGGTCAGCGCAGCGACTTGAGCTTGCAGAGCAGCCATGTCGGGTTGCCCTGGGCGATGCTCTGGGCCGGCCGGATGGGCATCCGGTCCTACGGCCGATGGCTGAGTATTGGCCGGGGAGTGACTCGGCATAGGAGCAATGGAGGCGTTGTCACGTTCAGACATAGAGGCGGTGAAAATCAAAGTGTGGGGAATGTGATGAGCGCGTGCCTCAACCGTTGTGCGGCTGCGACAAGGCTCAGGGGCGGCTGTGGTGAAGTGCTCCAGAAGTTAACGGACTAATGATGATGGATGCCCGCATCGGATTGGCTGAAATGTCACCCTAAGCCGGATGCCCAGACCGGTCAGTAATAAGATGCAATCTGGGGCTGCCAGGACCTGCAAGCGGCCGGGCGGCGCCCGGCTGGAAATCAAGTCGGCGGACCTGACAAGGGGCGAGGATAGTCGGACAGGCGGGCTGAGCAGACGGAAGGACTATGGATGTTTGACGGCCGAGGAGCGGATGGTGGACGGCCGAGACGTTGGATTGTTTGTGAGGATTGAGCGAAGGGAGCTTGAAGGAAGATGATTGTTCGGGTGAATGGAGCAGGCACCCGGGTCGTATGAGAAACTGCCAAGGAACTGCTATCGTCAGCGGCCGAGGGGCGCGGATGGGTGGCTATCCGGCTGAGCCGGCCGGGTACAATGTACCATTCGGACTGGTACCAGATGGGTTCGGTGTACCGGCCGGGTTGGTACTATTGGGGGTTGGTGTACCGGCCGGGCGGGTACACAAAGTCGGAGTTAGCCGGGTTGCGTTGGGTAAGGTACATGACTGGTCAGCCGTGTTATTTGAGGTAGGTTACACAAAGGGAGTATTGGACATAGGATAAATCAGTATACGTTTCGCTTTCTTAGACGCAAGTCGCTTTTATTGGTTCACGGCAGAGGGCTAACAAGGTCCCCTCTTGCTGTTATTGGTTTGCCCGGGGAAGGTTAAGTTAACCCACCGGAAGTCCCCTGACCGGGAGTCGCGGCGACTTCGTATACTCGCCTCAAGTCGCCCGTGTTTTGAACACGGTATTAAGTATTGGGAAGTGGTGACATTTTGGCCTTCTGTGGAAGAGTGTGGAGTTGTATCTGCCTCACATACACATTTGGATTCGCCCTTCATTGTTATTGGTTTAGCTGGCCGATTGATTATTCTCGGTCCAGCCGGCACTATACAAACTTCAAGTGTCTTATTGGTTTAGCTGGCCGATCGACTATTCTCGGCCCAGCCGGCACTATACAAACTTCAAGTATATTGCCAGACGAGCTCCCCGGTGACGATTTCCGCCCAGGAGCTACCCCTAGTCCTGACCCTCATCTCCCTATTGGACGGATTTACACTTTTCGCCCTAGGGTCCACCAGGAGAGCTAACCACCCAGTACTGACGGGTACACAAGGTGAGCTTTCAACATGCAACATCGAGCAGTCGCGATCAAGCGGATGGAAGCGACCGATCCAGCCGGCCGGAAGCCGGATCGGATCATGACTCGGATGGACGGAGTACCCCCTCCGGTAGTCAGTCGTCTGGGACCCCCGTGGGTGTTCGCGTCTCAGGGAGATTTTCTGAGAGCGACTACACCACAGAAGGGTATGACGCTATTTGCGTCATCGTAGACAAGTTGTCAAAAAGACCGATTTATGCACCAACGCATACGACGGCAGATTCGAAAGACACCGCAAAGTTATTTTTCGACGCCGTTGTCCGTCATCACGGACTGCCGAAGGTTATTATCAGCGATAGAGATCCGAAGTTCACAGCAAACTTCTGGAAATGTCTCATGAATATAACGGGTGTCAAACTAAGCATGACGACCGCTCATAGGGCGCAAGCAGATGGGCAAACAGAACGCCAAAGCTTGGTTTTAGAAGACGCTTTACGCTGTCTGGTATCGTGCAGTGGAGAAAATTGGGCCAAGCTACTTGGTACTGTAGAGTACGCGCATGCCACCTCAGTGAACAAAAGAAGTATTACGATTCAAAAAGAACAAGCTTCACCTTTAACGTCGGTGACTTAGTTCTGCTGGATACCAAGAACCTACCACTCAAGACAGTTAACTCTCACACAGAGCTGAAGAAAGCGAAGCTCGCGGCCAAAAAAGTTGGACCGTTTGAGATAATCAAAATGATTAACCCGAATGTAGCTAAATTGAAGCTACCGCGAAATATGAAGAAACTGCACTCATCTTTCAACGTCGACCTACTCTCACCATACAAGCCGAATGTCTCTGAGTTTGCGGGACGACCAATTCCGAAGGCATCACCAGTTATCCTAGAGTTGGACACAGGAGAAGAACTACACATCGTGGAAAAGTTGCTTCGTAGTCGTCAGCGCAGCCGCCAAAAAGAATGGCTAGTAAAATGGCATGGCCTCCCGGAGTGTGATAGTACTTGGGAGCGTGAGAAATCTATTCGCCACGTTTCGCATTGGCATCGACTAGTACAGGACTTTCGAGACCGCCAACGCGAAGTCAAGTCCGGGGAGATGTCAGGCCGCAGGGTACGTGCGACTTGATATCTCACGTACCCGGGCAACACAACCATTACATATTGGATAGTACCTGAAGTAACAGGTTACATATTGGATAGTACCTGAAGTAACAGGTTACATATTGGATAGTACAGGAAGTAACGGGCTACACAACCTGACGTATTAGGATAACGTCCCCACGAAGCTTCTAGAAAGGATAGGCTTAGATGTAGCTAAGAGTAGCGAACCAAGGACCTAAAATGTCAGTTTTTAATTTACCAAGTTAAGCTCAAGCCCCACACTCTTCTTCACGTCTCTATCGTCGTTGACTGGAGCTGCTGGTCGATTCTGCTCCCTGGACTGCAAGGCCAATACTGAGCACTTGACATTTATCCAGGAAATGCTAGAAGAACAAAATCGGTGCTTGATGCAGCAAGGAACGGTATCAGCTCGGTTGGAGATCGTGGATACTAAGTGGACAAGTACAACAGCATCGGCTCCAGACTGCCTTTAATATATTTTGTAAGACAACATGTCAAGTGAATAATATATTAAGCCGAACAACCTATTTTTTCAACGAAATTATGTCCATCGGACAGTCGTTTTTAGTAGTCGCACATAGCGAAAGATTGTAATTACTGTAGTACTACTATTTAGTGCTAATACAGTACTATATATTGTAGTAGTGCTATTTAATGCTAATACAGTACTAACAGTACTGATTGGATAGTGGCAAGTCAAAACTACGCGTAATTTATAACAAATTTCGGCACGATCTCGTGGCTTTGATCTCAAAGCCAGTCTGACACATTCGTCAAATTACACGTATAAAGCGAGTGCAAAGGTGCCTGTCTTGCAACTTGACCCAGTTGATATGACTGCCTAGTGTTCGCAAAACCCGCGTCCACGTCTCAGCAAAGCCTTTACTACATGTATATGTTGCATCTCAAGTAAAAGGTCTAGTTGAGTCAGATTGGTCAGTATCTCCTGCGAAAAGACGGAAAAAACAATGATGATTATGCTGAGATAGTCCACTCCACGCTTCAAGTTCGAAAAAAATAGAGTACAAAGATTGTGTAGCTGTTAGATCATGACTCAAAGCAAGAAAGTGCCACGTCGAGCGAGCGCTGAGTCGGTACTGAGAGCAACCGGAATTGTGATTTAAGGCCCCTCGTCACACGCTACCATATCAAGTGAGGCCGCTGATGCGGACAAATATCCGCAAGAAAATGCAAGTTTCACATGGAAAGAGAGTAGTAGGTAGAGCTCGTTGGTCACATTCGTGAATATGCTTCGGTTTCAATGTCATTATCAGATTTTGGGAATCGACACAAAAGCAACGCAGAACATGCCACATCGAGCTCTGAGTCGGTACTGATATATACAATCAGTCCCTCGTCGCGTGCTGTCGTGCCATGCGATACGGCTTCAGTTTGTCTGCTCGACGGAAGCGAAAGAAGTGGAGCAATTTCGTCATTTTCGCCGTAAACGTTTTTGCTACTCAGTTCTCAATTGTCCTTACAAAGCAAACACGAAAACAAGCGTCAAGACCATGACTCAAGTTGCATCTATTTGGAAACATCAGCCGAAGCCGGTGTTCCGAGAGACCAAGACTCACCATACTCAGGCATTCATCGTATCCCCTCTTAGCATTGTTTCGCAAATGATTCAAAACATTCTCCAGCGAAGAAGACGAAGCACACAACAGCACCGATCTAGTTCTTGGCCACGACAACCTGAGGTTGTAGACGGATCAGCACCAATGACTACATGTCATCAAACGAGCGTCAGCACTGCAATCTCGAGCGCACACAGTTGTTCGGCACCATCCACTTTTTCAACGTCAGGACGACCGCGAGCACATCGGAGACGGAGACAAGAACTTACTGATGGATGTTCCAGCGAAGCTCAATGGCGGCAACGTCAGAAATACTGCGCAAACTGCGAGCGTCTCTTCTTCACGTCTCTATCGTCGTTGACTGGAGCTGCTGGTCGATTCTGCTCCCTGGACTGCAAGGCCAATACTGAGCACTTGACATTAATCCAGGAAATGCTAGAAGAACAAAATCGGTGCTTGATGCAGCAAGCTCGGTTGGAGATCGTGGATACTAAATGGGCAAGCACGGCAGCATCGGCTCCAGACTGCCTTTAATATATTTTGTAAGACAACATATAATATCTGAGGCCGAACAACCTATTTCAACGAAATTATGTCCATCGGACAGTCGTTTTTAGTAGCGAAAGATTGTAATTACTGTAGTAGTACTATTTAGTGCTAATACAGTTGTAGTAGTGCTATTTAATGCTAATACAGTACTAACAGTACTGATTGGATAGTGGCAAGTCAAAACTGGGCGTATAACAAATTTCGGCACGATCTCGTGGCTTTGATCTCAAAGCCAGTCTGACACATTCGTCAAATTACACGTATAAAGCGAGTGCAAAGGTGCCTGTCTTGCAACTTGACCCAGTTGATATGACTGCCTAGTGTTTGCAAAACCCGCGTCCACGTCTCAGCAAAGCCTTTACTACATGTATATATTGCATCTCAAGTAAAAGGTCAAGTTGAGTCAGATTGGTCAGTATCTCCTGCGAAAAGACGGAAAAAACAATGATGATTATGCTGAGATAGTCCACTCCACGCTTCAAGTTCGAAAAAAATAGAGTACAAAGATTGTGTAGCTGTTAGATCATGACTCAAAGCAAGAAAGTGCCACGTCGAGCGAGCGCTGAGTCGGTACTGAGAGCAACCGGAATTGTGATTTAAGGCCCCTCGTCACACGCTACCATATCAAGTGAGGCCGCTGATGCGGACAAATATCCGCAAGAAAATGCAAGTTTCACATGGAAAGAGAGTAGTAGGTAGAGCTCGTTGGTCACATTCGTGAATATGCTTCGGTTTCAATGTCATTATCAGATTTTGGGAATCGACACAAAAGCAACGCAGAACATGCCACATCGAGCTCTGAGTCGGTACTGATATATACAATCAGTCCCTCGTCGCGTGCTGTCGTGCCATGCGATACGGCTTCAGTTTGTCTGCTCGACGGAAGCGAAAGAAGTGGAGCAATTTCGTCATTTTCGCCGTAAACGTTTTTGCTACTCAGTTCTCAATTGTCCTTACAAAGCAAACACGAAAACAAGCGTCAAGACCATGACTCAAGTTGCATCTATTTGGAAACATCAGCCGAAACCGGTGTTCCGAGAGACCAAGACTCAACATACTCAGGCATTCATCGTATCCCCTCTTAGCATTGTTTCGCAAATGATTCAAAACATTCTCCAGCGAAGAAGACGAAGCACACAACAGCACCGATCTAGTTCTTGGCCACGACAACCTGAGGTTGTAGACGGATCAGCACCAATGACTACATGTCATCAAACGAGCGTCAGCACTGCAATCTCGAGCGCACACAGTTGTTCGGCACCATCCACTTTTTCAACGTCAGGGCGACCGCGACATCGGAGACGGAGACAAGAACTTACCGATGGATGTTCCAGCGAAGCTCTATGGCGGCAACGTCAGACATACTGTGCAAACTGTGAGCGTCTCTTCTTCACGTCTCTATCGTCGTTGACTGGAGCTGCTGGTCGATTCTGCTCCCTGGACTGCAAGGCCAATACTGAGCACTTGACATTTATCCAGGAAATGCTAGAAGAACAAAATCGGTGCTTGATGCAGCAAGGAACGGTATCAGCTCGGTTGGAGATCGTGGATACTAAGTGGACAAGTACAACAGCATCGGCTCCAGACTGCCTTTAATATATTTTGTAAGACAACATGTCAAGTGAATAATATATTAAGCCGAACAACCTATTTTTTCAACGAAATTATGTCCATCGGACAGTCGTTTTTAGTAGTCGCACATAGCGAAAGATTGTAATAACTGTAGTACTACTATTTAGTGCTAATACAGTACTATATACTGTAGTAGTGCTATTTAATGCTAATACAGTACTAACAGTACTGATTGGATAGTGGCAAGTCAAAACTACGCGTAATTTATAACAAATTTCGGCACGATCTCGTGGCTTTGATCTCAAAGCCAGTCTGACACATTCGTCAAATTACACGTATAAAGCGAGTGCAAAGGTGCCTGTCTTGCAACTTGACCCAGTTGATATGACTGCCTAGTGTTTGCAAAACCCGCGTCCACGTCTCAGCAAAGCCTTTACTACATGTATATATTGCATCTCAAGTAAAAGGTCAAGTTGAGTCAGATTGGTCAGTATCTCCTGCGAAAAGACGGAAAAAACAATGATGATTATGCTGAGATAGTCCACTCCACGCTTCAAGTTCGAAAAAAATAGAGTACAAAGATTGTGTAGCTGTTAGATCATGACTCAAAGCAAGAAAGTGCCACGTCGAGCGAGCGCTGAGTCGGTACTGAGAGCAACCGGAATTGTGATTTAAGGCCCCTCGTCACACGCTACCATATCAAGTGAGGCCGCTGAAGGGGCTTGCTTATACAAACGCAAATCTTAGAACTGCAACCCATATACAGTATTCTGACTAAGTCCGATCTCGGTGCCCAAATCAATTTTAGGCGGTGCCCTTAGTGTTCTCCCATAGATAATTCAAAAGTAGAACAAAAAGCTGTAAAAAATTATTAAAAAAAATATTGATCAAAAATCAAACTTTCGAAAGCGTGAATGTCGGATCAAATGTCGGAACGTCCAATTATTTATTATCTAGTGAACGTTGCGTCAACCGATGTTTCCGCTTTCTTCACAGTTAGATGAATATTCGCATTTAGTAATAAAACGGGACTCATTTGTTTTGCTTTGGATACGTTATTTTGACTTCCCAGCAGTATTAAGGCAGTATCTACAACAGCGATTATTCAACTGTGAAGAGAGCAAGAGAAAAGATGAAGAAAGATCGGCAAATGCAACGGCCCGGGTGGCCATGACGCTACTCACAACGGATGGATCTGGTTTATCAATATGCACGTTCATTTTCTTAATTGACTTGAAAGTCGCACTCCAACGCGAAACGCAAGAAACAAACAATAATGAAAGACGCGCATCTTTTAAATGAGATTTTTCGCTTCAAACACAAACGTCCGAGTGATTGTCAAGATGCTTCAATGTGTGACACTTTAGCAAAGTGGTTTGCAGCATTTGTATGCAAGTTGGAAGCTGTAGAAGATCCAGATGTCCAATGCAGTCGTCTTGAGCCTCTTGCTGACGATCGAGTAGTGTCCGCTGCTGTTTTTTCAGTACACGAAGTCGACGTGTTAAAACAAGTAGTGCAACGTCTTACAAATACAAGTGGAAGACACAAGAGAGGCGATTTGTGGTTTGAGCCGTGGCTGCCACAGTACGGATGTGTGTTGCAGCGATCCCAATTAAATGCGACGACAGTACAAATTGAAGTAGTGTTTGCTGATGGCTGGGAGCGCACGCTGCACTTTTTGCCTTCTGGAGAGTGTGTACATAGTGCTATTCCTACAACGCACCATAGTTTACACTGTGCAGATCTCGACATGGATTTGGAAGCGAGATTCTCAACGACTTTCACTTCAAAGCTATCTGAAGCTCAAAGATTAAAAGGAAATGAAAGAAGTGCGGTGAATAACGACTTTGGACACCAAAAGACCCCACAATTTATCGCTGCAGTGGTGAGGAAGACGGTGAATACATTGATGGAAAAGGTGTCTGGCTATGACACCGTGAGCACTGCCCCAGGCGGAGGTACAACTGATGTGGGACTACACACTGGAGGGCGAGCACGCGATACCTGTTGGCCAGTTGTTCAAGCCGCCATTGCACGCAATTTATGTAGTGAACCAGGCTTGTTTCGTAAAATTATGGTCTCGATGAAGATGAACGCGCTTCAAGTGGCAGTAAGTGACGTTGAAAGTGACATACATCAGATCAGTGTGAAAGATGGGTGTGCATATGTGGACGACCTATTCTACATGTTAGAAGTCATCATCCACAGTATTATTGAGCTTTTGGAGGCTGGGTACGACGTGTCACTTCTCGAGAAGAAATGTGCTACCGTACGTTCCAGCATTGATGGATTCGTTGACGTTCTGAACAGCCAGACTGCTGAAAAATATGAAATGCCCGAAGACACAGAACTTGAGATGGTCAACAAGTTAGGCTGCTCTGTCAGTACGACATCGGCGAAGAGAAATAATGATTTCAATAGTGGGGAGAGTCATGAGCAGCGTCATCGACGAGCGTTACAAAACTTGGAGGGATGCAGCTTTTTGAATGGCAAATCGTGCACGTTAAATGAACTGCTTTGTTGGGGCAAATCTCCAGCATCCTACAAACTCATTTTGATGTTGCGGACATTTGAAACCGATATGTTTGAAAGGGCTTTGTTGCTGAATGATGCAAGTGTCTCCCACGAATTGAATGTGTTGGAAGATTACTCCTCGATGAGCGCGATGTGTTACCAGGAAATTATGCAAACCCTTGTTACGCAGTACCAACAAGTTGTAACATCGTGGCGAAAACTTCCGCAAATGACGTCTGTCTTAGGCGTGGAGCAACGCAGTCGTGAAATGTTGGTCATGTGGATCGCATTCTGTCTTATTCATCAGAAATGTGTCAAAGAAGTCCCTTTGTGCGCTCAGTACAATATTGCGCTAGAATGGGAAAACCTCAAGGTGGCCGTTTTAAGCGATAAAGCAGCCATTTCTGCTCTTCAAAACGTTGCAGAGTACATTCGCACGTGGAACAATTCTACTCGAGGATCGCCGCTTTTTCACTTGACTAACCAGGCACCAACCTTTGAGTTTGCCAAGATGTTTGGGATGGAAAATGCTGATATGATTGCCATGTACAACCGTGAACAGGAGAGTTGGGAAGTGCGGGTAGCAGAAAAGTGGCGTGAAGTCGAAAAGAAGAAACAAGAGGCTGCGAAACTTCGAGATTCGATTGCATTGCAAAATCAAAACTTGTCATCAAAAAGGTACGAGAAGAAGAGCGGTTGCACAGGATGCGAGGCACGTACAGATACAATGAATTCGGATACAAATATCAGTTGCAAAATGAGATTGGGAACATTGAAAGATCGATTGCACGAGACGAAGAAACATTAAAGAGAACTCTTATCCCCTCTCCCTATTTGGTGCGACCACTTCCTCCAGCAATACGCGACGCAATTCAAGTGATATTCATGCTAATGATACCGCGCAATATTGAAATTCTGGGAAGCTTGTGCTTAACTGCACAGCGTTCACTTGCCCCTTCCATCGCAACGATAGAAATGAACCGTTTGCCGGCTTTGAGCCCGACATCTTGGGAACAGTTTTACTGTCAATATGCTCCAAAACGACTGATTAATGCGATCGGTAAAGTGTTTACGGTGACCCCCGCACCATTTTCGCTTCCAAGTTCTCACGGTCCCTGTACTGTGGATGCTCTGTACAGTTTATCTCAGTATAAATCCGTATGCGTTTGGGACCCTACTTTTTATGGCTCAGCTTTGACATGGAGGGACTCATTTGGCATGCAACTTAATCCTTTTAATGCCGCACAGGATAGCATGGCCAACAGCTATATTGAATTATTACCCCGATCTGTTTCTTATATGCAATGGATGAACGCTTGGCCTGGTGTCGGAGACACTCGAGGAAATATGGTGTATGCTAGTCTTGATCAACAACCAGAAGGTTTCGAGAAAGTGGCATTTATTGCCCTCGGATCCCTGCGTGCGTTTCCGAATCAGCAATTCCGAAAGCTTCAATGGGCTTTGCTTGATGATGTTCTGCCCTGGTCGAACTGCTGTGTAGAAACGATTGTGCGGCAGTCTCTCTACCAAGTTGGAGTTCTCACTAATGAGCTCAACCCTCAGATGTTTTGGAAGACGGATATGTTTAAAAGTGATGAAGGCTTGAAACGATTCTGCGATACTCTCCAGATAACTGCGAGCAAGCTTCAACAGACCCCACGCAACTTTGAATCCGTTCCACTTTTAAGTGAGCTGGCGGGTTTTGTGTCGCAATACTGAGATGATGCACACAAAATTGTGAAAATGTTTGCTGGTATGGCAAGAACCTGGGCGCAGAATGCTCGCTTGGAGTACATGGAGGAATCTTCGCCTCTTCGGATTGCTGAGATTCGACAAAAGGAGTGTGTCCTGTATGGTTTCGCGCTGCTTTCGTATAGTCTTGGACCTTGGGACAGTGAAGCAGCTCAGGATGTTTGTGAGTTGATTGTGCTATTTCGTACCTCTTTTCTTTGTGCAAGTATTAATGTGAAGTCAACTGAGCTAATGATTCACACGGAGAGCATGATTGCTGAGGTGATGTCCCGTAGGATATCGGAGCTTGTTGCATACGTTACGAGTGAGGACACAAATAATGTGCTTTCGGGATTGGTGCATTTGGTGAATTCGACGTCTCCAGAGCAATTGGAGTGGAAACAGTTTAGTGAGTTTATACTGGATACTGATGGACAGTTTGGGAGCTGTTTTGAGGCTCGACAAATGTGCACTACTCGATTAACCTGTTTTCGGGTATCGTTCTTACTGACGGTTATGTCCCTGGAGGTCTCCCAGCCGACATTCGTAAGCACAAGAGTTTTGTATCTCTTTTTGGGCACTGCAATTTCGAAGTGTTCTCTACGAATGGAATTCTCCGAACTGAACGAAAGTACTGCGACCGTTTGTATGATTTTGCACTTGAAGAAGATGAGCTTTTCGTTCAGGAGCTCTCTGCAGAGCCTTCAGGTAAAATTACGAGGGTCTTACAATTATGCTCGACCGACTGGGTCAAGTCCTTAAGCGAAAACTTTCCAACTCAAGTGCGGGAATTATATTCACACTGGTACTGGGTAGAGCACAATTGTGTGCTCTTTCGACCGAAAAAAGCCACGTGTCGAGAAGTGTTTTTCGTTGCTACATTCGATAAGTGGGGCGGTTCTTTGGAATGTTTTAAGGTACCATTTAACGACCCCGAACGTCCTTATGAAGAAATCATGAGCTGTCTCAATGACTATGACCGCTTCGTTAAAAAGGAACAATCGCTTTTAAATGTCTTTGCGGTGTTGGCGAAATTTGAAAATGCCGAGTTTCTATACCCACTGAAATCTCCTGAAGGCACTTTGAAAGTCGAACTGCCTCGTTTTAAGATGATGTTTTGCTTAAACGACACGATGGAATTCGAATCCCAGGAGCACAAAGGCTTTGTTCTAGCGACGAAGCAGCAATTTGACGATTTCCTTCCAAGGTTTTGCCGATACTTGGTGCTGATGTTGCGTGACAGAACTGACACAACTCGGTCAGAAATTCGCGTGCTTCTCCCAGTAGGTTCCATGCAGGAATCTTCAGACGGTATGATCGATATCGACATTTCTTGTAGGGCAAAAGATCTTATCGATGTGGCATGTTTCGATATCCATCGTCGTTTGAAAACGTTTGAAACTGAAACGATCGGTGCAAGACTGCAACTTGCTGCTATTTGTGCACGAGCGGGGACGAATGTGCCATGCAAGCGATTGGAAATGACTGGAGCGGAAGCCGCAATACACATATTACGAGCATGTAGGTCGAGTCGACCATTTTCAGAGTCAGAGCGAAACATGTTGATGTCGATATGCAAGTTAAGCTATCGCGAGCCAGCAGTAAAGATTTTGGCTGTGAAGCTGCTTACGGAGGCGGAACGTCTAGCATTTCTGTTTGACCAACCTCAAAGAATGGATATGGCAATGTATTCTATTGACGAAAAATCGGAATATAAAGATATGTGTGAGAAACGAATTCAGCGGAATCCCTTGCGTTCGCAGTTTCGAAGCGACGAGGAAAGGATCATTCTTGGACACGTACAACATTCTTCAGTATCTCGTTTTGATAATCTAATTGTATTGAGTGATTCACTTCCAGTTCAGGATGGCTATGTGAAGTCGATCGAAAATAAACTTCGACTTTTTCTTCGGATTGAGTCTAGTGTAACAAAAGTCGTTGCACCATTTCCTCTCGATTCCAGTACGAATAATGCCATGAGCAAAGCGATGTTGAAAGAGCTGCAAATGAGCTGGAACAATTACCACTTGCATGTTGAGCCGGAACTAAAGACGGATACAGGCAGGCTACTTGATTTATTAAATACGCTGCTGAGAGATGTGTCTTTACGTCGTGTTGAAATGGAAAAATATGTGCGAAATTCGATCTTCAATGCCACGAATAACAATCGCGACCGCCTTTTACGGCTTGTCAACTACCTGCCGCTACTCACTGTGAGTGATATTGTTCGTTGTGCTTTTGACAAAGAAACACTTCACACACTGGCGCCAAAGTTGAGCGAAAAGTCAAGACAAGTAGTGCTGAAAGCGATTATTATGTACTTGGAATTATGCGTGCTCGAAGATAAAGTGGAGAGGCTCATCTGGATAGCACGTCACAGTGGCGAATTATCCAAAGGCCAGTTGATTGATGAGCTTCAGAATGTTCGTCAATGGGAACCGAAAGAA
This sequence comes from Sclerospora graminicola, assembly GCA_001887855.2. NCBI lineage: Eukaryota > Oomycota > Peronosporomycetes > Peronosporales > Peronosporaceae > Sclerospora > Sclerospora graminicola. The sequence continues at coordinate 15,488 of MIQA02019139.1, forward strand.
TACCCGTACTGGTTGGCATTTGAAGTGGAGGGTAGACTTCAGATTCGACATGAACAATTCGTGATCGCTCGCCATCTTATCGACCGTCCAGGCACAGTCTGCCAGCTAAACATGGGGCGTGGAAAGACCCGAGTTATTTTACCCATGCTTTTTCTGCATTTTACTTTAAGTCGCTATCCACGAGTCATTCGCGCGCATTTCTTGAGTCCATTACTAAGTGAAGCGCACCAATTTATGCACCGGTACCTGTCTGCGACTAGCGCTCGCCTTGGAATTTTCGAGCAGCCATTTGAACGGCAAATTGACCTGAATGTCCGCAGACTTGAATTTATCCGCGATAATCTTGAAGAACTCAAGACTTTTGGAGGCATTCAAATGGTAGCTCCAGAACATCGCATGTCACTTGAGCTCAAGCGTTTAGAGCTGAGAGATGATAGTCCTATTGGCCAGATGTTGGACGAAATTCTTGATAGCGATCAGTTTGTGGATGTCTTAGACGAGTGCGATGCGCTACTTCACCACAAATATCATTTGGTGTATGCAGTGGGTACTCCTTTTCAACTTAGTAATGGAGTCAAGCGATGGATGGCTGCAGAAGCCCTACTGCGAGTTGTGGCAGATAAAAATTGGGGTCGTCGAGTCCATAAGGTGTTACAAGCCCCACATGTATCGTGCTCTTCACCAGACTATGCGACGCGTTTTGGGGCGTACAAAGGGATTCGTCTCAACGCCGTCGTGAAAAGCACGGAGCACTTGCGAAATAAGCTCAAAGAGGCACTCGTACTAGATCTCATTGATAGTGCTTCATTTGAACATATGTGGCTCAATACCATCGGTCGTGGAGCTGCTCGTAGAGCACTGGTTAAGGCAATAACAAACTCGACGGTAAGTCTACAAGAAGCTCTTGGAGATCACATGTCGAAGCTCACGCCGTACCTGACTCAATTGTTATCGTTAAGAGGACTCGTAGCGTTTGGAGTATTTGAGCATTGCTTGGAGAAGCGCAATCGCGTGGATTTTGGTCTTCCAGACCCTGGCACACGGAGGAAAAAAATTGCAATCCCTTTCCGTGCTGCGGATGTTCCCTCAGAGCGGTCTGAGTTCAGCCATCCAGACGTTTGCATTGTGCTTACGTTGCTAGGATATTATCACAGTGGACTAACAAATGACGAAGTTAAAAGTACTTTCGAGATGTTGTTGCGCTTGGACATCTCGGAACAGGATCACGAGTACAATCGATGGTTTGGTAGCGTCGAGTCTCGCTTGGATGCTGATGACCAAACGGCTTTGTGTGATGTTCGTCATATAAGTCTCGCTGATATTCGGCAGTTCGAGATGCTGTGTAGGATTTACAGATTCTGTATGGCAACGATCAATTTCTATTTAAATACGTGTGTGTTCCCCAAGGATACGCATCAATATCCGCAACGATTATCACGAACGGCATGGAACCTGGCAGCCGGGAAAAAGAACATTGGATTCTCGGGTACTAACGACAACCACCGTTTACTTCCGCTTACAGTGACACAGCAGGAGCCGGATGAACCCTCACTACTAGGCACGAATGGAAAGATGATTGACAAGATCCTGCAAGTGACCCACAGCTACGAAATCATTAGTCCCAGTCTGCAGCGAACGTCAATTCCGTGGCAAAGTGTTCTTGTGTTTGCCATGGACAAGCGTGCCCAAGCTCTGATTGATACGGGCGCGCTTCTTGCCGGAGTGACGAATATCAAAGCAGCAGAATTTCTTTTGAAGCAACCTGGTTTCGCTTTCGCTGGCGTTACGTACTATGATAGTCGTAAAGAGTTTAATTGCTGGATGATTGCAGAGAAGGCCCGACAGATGACCGTGCCTTTGAAAAAGTCGTCGATGCTTGAGAAAGAAACGTTTGTAATCTTTGACGAAGCGCGTTCGCGAGGATCAGACATGAAACTGCTGCCGGATGCTTCTGCCGTGCTGACGCTGGGACCAAAACTCACAAAAGACAAATTCATGCAAGGGGCCGGAAGAATGCGGCAGCTGGGATGCAACCAAACGCTTTGGATCGCAAGTTTTGATGAAGTCGCGCAGAGTGTTCTCCAGACCAGTGGCAAACGAATGCTCTCAGCTGTGGATGTGCTAAATTGGGTCGTGGATAACACGAAAGCCGAGGCTGTGCGTGGGTTGCTTGAGTGGGCAGGAAATGGGATTCATTTTCGCAAGACGCAGCTCAATCCAGACAAAGAATTGGTCGATGAAAACTGGTCATTGGAGACGCTGTACCAAGAGAAGATTCATGCAGACAAAATTGCTGAAGTGATCAAAACGAAGGCGTTTTTACATTTTAAGGACACCGCCGATGCTTTGGTCGATCGAGTCTGCCTCATGGGATCTGTGTATGGTCTTGATGATGAAGTATGTGTTACTGCGCACACGGATGAGTGTGAACGAGAGCTTCACGTAGAAGAAGAAATGCAACAGGAAAAAGAGATCGAAGTGGTCAAGTGTATTCCTGTCAAGGAAAAGACGTGGCAATATACGAAGATCTTAGCTGCCAAATCAGTCCAAGATCTCTTTGGTGTTGTGAAAGTGCTTGACATGGAGGGTTTTATTCGTCAAATGGTTTCTCCCAAAGAGTTGGCGAGTTTGGCCTGGACAAAGTCACATATTTTCGGAACTGAAAATTTCTTTGCGACTATTGAGACGCAGACACACTTGAACTCTATGAACACGTTCTTACGTGTAATTGACGTTGCACTAATGTTCAGGAATGGTCAAGTACTTTTAGTGTCTGAATGCGAAGCTGATCACATTTTGGAACTGCTTTGGACTTCTAACCAGTTATCGGTGTGCAGCTTTTGTTTCCTGAATCTCGCGTTCGCATGGGAAAGCGCCAGTCATGGTGGTGAGCGCACCAAATTTCACGACATTAGTCTGGCACTTGGATGGAAACTTTACCGAAAGCTGCCGCTACTGTCAACCGTTGCATGCAAAATTTATAATGGTGAAACAGCGCTGTCGGAAACTCAGAAAGCGAATATTCAGTCTGCTTATCGTGATCTGCTCCGTCCACTGGCTTCAGCGTAGACAACACTAGTAACTTTTGTTCAAGTCACGAGGCAATAGCCATAAGTGGAACGCGCTCCGTTCCTGCACGAACTATGCCGTGGAATGGATATTGAAGTGGGTGTTTAACGATGAAGAGAAATTTTGCACATGAAACCAAAACATTACTGGTAGAAAGTTGCAATATAATCGAAAGATGATCTCGCGCAAATAATAATTTTTTCAACAATCCTTTGCGTTCCCCGCTAGGTACCCTACTTATTATTATCGTCAAACACAAGCACTTATAACAAAAGGGAAACACTAAGGGCACCGCAAAAAATTGATTTGGGCACCATATTCGGACTTAGCCGAAAATATAGTGTAAATATAAATGAAAAAGATGGACGCAATACTCGTTTCGATTGCAGCTATAATAGTACTTGTACTTATCTACTCATTCGATACATGTACCATCGTACAAGAATGTGTGTAATCATTGTTTTAGAAGAACACTTTAATTGGAAGAATAAATATGCTATAAATAGAGTAGGGATAGATAATCTACTATAACTTGTTTTTCTCTAAAAAGCTTTCAATGATCCTTGTTTAGCATAATTAATTACTATTTGCTTAAGCAGGCATAACCACCCAAAACAATCTACTTTTTTGCCCGTTTCTTATTCTTGTTTAGCATATCTGCTATATTATCTGACATGTCATCTTAATCTACCTAATCTATTCTTTTATCTTTCCAACTAGCTTTATTAACACCTGAAAGCATTCCGTGCTCAGCAAGCTTTCTCAGAATTTCTTGCCAGTTTTGTCAACTATGAGTATATCCAACTGCAAAACTCGCCTGATGCAGATTGCAGTATTGATAGCTTAAAAAAGGGAGGGACGGCATGAAAAAAAACAAATTCCAGTACTAGATAAACTAAGATTGACTGGTATAAAAACACATTTGCTAGAGATAGTTGGTTTTATTGTTAAACGTTTTTTAGCCTGCAACAACCAGAGAAATTGATAATTTGCTGCGAAAGTTAAAACCTTCTTCGACTTATTGTCAGCTTGACTATTTCTCGTCATGCAATTTAAGTAATTTTAACACGAACAGCATTTGTTTTGCTACATCGATGATCGAAGCAAACTATAAAACGGTGTCTACAGTACGAAGTCCTAACTGGTCTGTGGTGTGGGAACAAAGTACCACAGCGGATGACAGCGTTAATTGGTCGTATGCAACCATGATAGCATTACAGTAGTGAATTTTTGGTAACTAAGTTTATAATATTTTTTGATAGACTCGCGTCCTCGTTTCTTTCAAACGCACATGTTGTCATTATACGTCGAGAATCTATAGTACAAAGTTTTGCGATAGAGTCAGTATGTCGTGAAATAAATTCGATTTAATTCGACTAAGTCCGAATATGGTGCCCAAATCAATTTTATGCGGTGCCCTTAGTGTTTCCCTAAAAAAAGGAACTCATATTATTTGTGTTGGAATTACGAGTTGATTTTCGATGAAAATGAAATTCCAAGTTAACAAAACAGCGTGGACCACTGCATATAAATTTTAGGTTACAAAGTACGAATTAGCACTTAATAACTTAATAATACATTTATTACATCTTTTACTCACAACAACACAAGCGACTGACTTCTGGTGGTAGTGCGGTGCGGAGCGCCTCTACCAACTGACCAAAACGCTAAGTAGAAAAACAGGGTCGCCAGTAATTTCTGACCGGATTGCAGGCACCGGGCGCTACATTGCTGGTGCCTGCTACTTTACGCAAAAAACTACTTTTCCTACAGGTTATGAGCCCAAGGAACCACGGGCTCTGACCGCATTTTGAAGCTACTTTAAGTGAATTGTTTGTGGAGTTTTTCATCTCGTTCGAAGTTTTACGTTTTCGTTTCGGTTACTGGAGAATTTCTCGGTTTTTCTCGTGTGGATTGTTCCTGGTGTTACGACTACGAGCAGGTTTTTCTGCTGTTTTTAAGTTTTTTCACGCTTTAACACTAAAAGATGGATGAAGAAAAGGCCGAAAAGGCCGATACGAATATGGACACGATTCTAGAGTATCTAAAACGCATGGACCGGCGCCTCGAGGCAGTAGAAGAGGCGCGGTCGCAGGGTTCGGCTCCCAGCACGTCGCCAGGGTCCAATAAGGGCTCTGAATATGCGAGTGCTTTTCGGGACACCCTGAAGAACCACGGGCCGTTCGGGATGAAAATGACCCTGAACGACCTCGGTGGTGAAGAAGGTATTGGGCGCGGGGGTGGCATAAGGGGCGGTGAAGAGGCCTCACCACCGATGCAGGCGCCGGGAATAAACGTGCCGGGAATGGCAGCCGGGGCAGGAGTGCCGGGGATGGCAGCAGGCGTGGGTATGCCCGTGAATTTAGGTGGCAACCCGGTGGCAACTACAAACGGGGTTAAAATCCCAAGGTTAAGCTGCCAGAATTTCTCTGGAATTGAAATTTACCCACGGGGTTCAAGCAGTGGGCGTATCTCTTTATCGAAGCCCTGGAGATAGCCGAAATTGCCTCCGGTTTCACGTGGAACGACCGGTTAAAAGTAAACAAGTTGGGAGAGCACCTGGAAGGGGTTGCTCTCAAGTATTTCCAGGCTAACATCGGTACCTGGTGGCAAGCGTCGCCGAATCTTATTTTCGTGCTGGAGCAAATGCTAAGTGCGTTCAAAGTGAACATTTCGCACTATCAAGCAGCACAGCTTTTCGCGGCCGAAAAGGACCCAAAAAGGTCCTGGACAGAGCATTTCCTGTACCTGGTTGCGTTGGCCCGTGAAAGTGATTCGAACGAACGCTTAATTGTGGAAAATATTGTTAAGTTTGCGGCCCCAAGGTTGAAAATTGCGTTGATGGTGCGGTACAATCCGCAAAGACAAGACCACCTGCAGCACGCCCAGGAATTGATATCCTGGGTGCAAGAACTGGTCGATGACGCTTACAAGCTTAAGCGACCGGGTTTTGGACGACCCGCGGTAAACTCGATAAATGAGCAGGGTGGCAAACGTGTCTGTTATGGTTGTGGGCTCGAAGGGCACATAAAACGAAATTGCCCGCAACAAGAGCCCAAGAAGGGCCATCACAGGAACGAAAGACGCGGGCGGCAGGGCCCCAAGGATAACAAAAGACGTTTTGTGCTGTCTACGAGCGAAAGCGCGGAAGAAGATGCCGAAAAAGCAGTTTTCGGTGATGATTTGTGGATTGTGGACAGTGGGGCGAGTCGCCACCTAGTTTCAGACGAAAGTCTTCTGGAGGATGCGCGTGAATGCGGTCAGGAAGACGCATTAACCCTTCCAGACGGTGGGTCGCTACAAGTGACTAAAGTTGGACAAGTCACACTGCGCGCAAGTGATGCTACTACAAGAAGCGTCAAGATTACGCTTACTGAGGTTTACTTTGCGCCGAAACTGGCGAAAAATCTCATATCTTTGGGTTGCTTACGAAAGAAAGGCTGCATCTTAAGAGATAACGGAAAAAGAATGGAGTTAGTTTTTCGAAACCAAGTTTTGTTTGATATTGAAGTTTATGGTTCTGTTTTTGTGGCTCATCTGCGTGCAGACAAACCATTAAATTGCAGTAAAACGTTTACAAACATGGTTATGAACGTAGCCCAAAGTGATGTAGGAGACGAAGTGCAAGAAGGCACCCTACATCACTTCCATGCACGGCTCGGGCATATTTCTTACGACGCAGTTGAAAAATTGGCCCGAGACCCGAGGTCAGGCATTAGAATTACGGACCACTCACGTCCTAATTGCCTGACCTGTGCAGAGGTCAAGGGATACAAAACTAAACAACCAAAACAAGATTCCGGAAGGCACTCACCGATCGATCGCGTGGGTGGGGTGATATGCAGTGATTTGAAAGGCCCAATAACCCCACGCGATCGGCGTGGAAACAGATTCCTCGTAGTGTTTGTGGATCACTACAGTATTTACGTGCGGGTTTTTGCAGCACGAACGAAAGATTGTGCCGCAAAAATGTTTGAACACTTCTTGTGTTGGTTTGAACGAGAATTCGACTGCCGCATCCACGTCCTGCGCACTGACGGCGGAGGAGAATATCGCACGGTTGATTTGTTCTGCAAGCAGACGGGTGTGCGGCGTCAAGTCACCGAGGCAGGCACACCGGCGTCAAACGGCAAGGCCGAACGGATGAACCGGACCATTTTTAACATGGTCCGGTGCATGATCTTTGGGTCGGGTGTGCCCTTAGTTTTCTGGACGGAGGCGGCGGAGTATGCCACGTACATACTCAACCGTAGTCCGACCAGAGCAAATCCTGGAAGGGCACCCCCGATCCAAGTTCTTACGAAAAAACCAACAAATATTGGAGATATCGTGGTTTTTGGATCCCCGTGCATGGTGTACAGGGATCCGCGGTCGAAGTCGCTTGCGAAGCACGCCGAGAGGGGCTTGATTCTGGGAAAAAGCGACGAAACGAAGGGGTACAAGGTTTTGCTACTGAAGGATCGGGTCGTAACGACCACAAGACACGTCACCCAGATTGAAACCCTGAGTGACGCTGCGAACCAGCAAATTGCGAAGCTATTGGGTGACCCCGAGGGAGGGGCACCCGTATGTGAAACGCGCTCGAAGATCGCAGAGACTAAAGAAGACGGGTCCACCGGGCGTACCAAGGAGCGAAAACAGGCTGAGGTGCGGAAATCGGGACGCAAGATAAAGGCGACACCGAAGGCAGCAGCGCTTCAAAAATCGAGGCAGAAAGGAAAAGCAAAGGGAAAGTCCCGGGACCGGGTAGGCACCTCAGAGGAGACGATACCGAAGGTGCCTCGGCAGAACAGGAACCGGGTGAAGTGACCCCGGCAGTTACAAGTGACCATGGAAGCAATCTTTTATGTGCATTTGCGGCTGTAGAGTCGGGTGCAGACGAAAGCCGTGCAGCGGCATCTGAACCCGACCCTACGAGCTATTTCGAGGCCCACAAGGGCAAGTTTTCTCGTGAGTGGAAAGAAGCGGAAGATGCAGAGTTACGGTCTTTGGAGGAGCTAGGAACTTGGAAAGTTGTCCGAAAAAGAGATGACAAGAAGCCCCTGCCCACAAAGGGGGTATATAAAACTAAATTGAAGGCCGACGGGACTGTTGAGCGCCGAAAGGCTCGGCTCGTAGCCCGGGGCGATCGCCAAATTTTTGGCGAAGATTATTTCTTTACGTTCTCGACTGTACTGGATCTAAATAATGTTAAGATGATTTTGGTTATGGCAATCATCTGGAAGGTGCCTGCACGGCACGGTGATGTGCCCAGTGTCTATCCGAAAGCGTCGACCGAAGAAAATTACGAGATACATTTAAAGGTGCCCAAGGGCATGGAAGTATCGAAGGAGAAACTCGAGGAGTTAGGCGCGAAGACCGAAAACGACGTGGTATTGAAGTTGGAAAGGAACCTTTACGGATTGAAACAGGCAGGGCGTCTCTGGTACGAATTGCTAAGAGATACCCTGGTGAAACTAAAGTTTATGCAGTGTCTCACCGACACTTGCATTTTTGTTCGAAATGACGACAGTGGTTCGGTCCTAGTGGGAGTCTATGTTGACGACCTACTAGTGACCGCCACTGATGAAAGTTTGACTGAAAATTTCTTTGCGGAAATGGCGGTTTTGGAGTTGAAAGACCTTGGAAAGGTCGAAAATTTTTTGGGTATGCGGATCGGAGGAGATCCGGAGAGCGGTTATTGGATTGACCAAGAGGTAACGATTAATGAAATGTTGGAAAAACATGGTTTAAAGGACGCGAACATCGTGAGGACCCCGATC
>MIQA02019140.1:0-20304 GCA_001887855.2 Sclerospora graminicola
TAGTGAACATGAGGCGTCGTGGAGCGTGTTCGCCCTCTTGGTCTGGATACTCGTGGTCCCACTTTTGATGTGGTCGCAGCGGATGAGGCTTCGATGGCTTCAGCATTGGTTGACTAGCACCTTTAACGATGAACACAAAAAACTTGCTGCTGCCATCGTCTTGCTGTTGCATTGCTAACTCCGACACGAAAGAATCAATCCAGGAATCAGCGGGCAGAATTGAGCCACCGGCTAAATTAATGTGCACGAAAGCTAGAGCTTGGACGATTTTCGGGTCACTTAGTAGCGAGATAATGTGAATCTTGGCATCATTTTCATGTTCTGAGACTTTGTAAACCGATGTGACCCCTGCTTTTTGAGCAAGTTGTATTGCCGAATCTGAAGCGCTGTAAAAGAAAATGGGCACCTTTGGATACCTACCATCAATAAATACGACTCCTTTTAGCTAAAATAGACAATCTCGAAATGAAACTTTGTACGCACGCTATGACTCCTTCTTCTCCTTGAGCGCCAAGTAGAGCCAGCAGGTCACTAGAGAGCACAAGGAAGCCACTACAACCTCGTGCTGCCACATCATCGAGCGCTGGTAACTTGGTGTCTGTCTTACCATCCACGAAGACAACGACAATCTTTTGCGCGAGGTGAATTGGTATCGTTGAAGATTATATAATACTTCAGGTAAGTTATGTAGGAAAAGCTCACTTCTACTTGTACCCGCCAGTAACCGGTAAGTGTATACTGGGGGCGTATGCGTATGCGAGGTATACTGGTCTGTTAGTACCAGTATACCGAGGAGTGCTTAGGTCGAAAGTTGCCTGCGTTCTTTAGCGTAAATTGAAAAGTGTATTATGTAGTGTTAAAAAATCCTAACATAAATTTTTTAACTTGAAATCTGTATATAAAGGAAACCACTGTAATTTCGCCCAATGAATTTCGACTGTGTCTTTTCATCGCAAAGTACACCCAAATTCAACACTCCTTCCGAGATTACCGGGGCTCCACATCAACGTAAAACAATTCAGATTTCCAATTCGCATGCATATTCGTAGTCGCAAAACCATCATAAAGTTGTAGGCAACTTATCTCAAACCAATCTTCTTTCTCAATTCCGTAACTCTTGGCGCATGTAGGGTCTTGGTCAGCAAGTCAGCGATCATGTCTTCACTCGCGACGTGTTCCGGCTTGACCACTCCTTTTTTCGCAAAATCTTTCAAAAACTTCAGTTTTACATCAACATGTTTTGCGCTGGCAGCGCTCGCCTCACTCTGCATCTGCTTTATGGCAGCTTGATTATCGATTTTTAGGATAATTGGTGCTTTTGATTCCACCCCAATCTCCTCGAAAAGCTCTCGTAATCCAAGCGCTTCTCTTCCTCCCACCGCAGCAGCTACAAACTCGGCCTCTGCAGTTGACAAGGCTACCGTACCTTGCTTTTTACAGCTCCACCCAGCTATCACACCGTTCACGAAAATAACATTGGCACTGATGCTCTTGCGGTCTTCACGATCAGCGGCAAAGTCCGCATCGCTATAGCTCACAATTTCCAATGGCAATTTCATCAATTTCATACTGTCTTCCGACTTCAAACTCAGTTTTAGCCTCTGGGTGCCCTTTAAATGTCTTGCGATGCGCTTCGCCACTTTGTAGTCCGCAAGAGTAGGCGCGTGCGTGTGCCGTGTAGCACGGTGCACGGCAAAAGATATATCTGGTCTTGAGACTCGAGATATCCACAACAGGCTTCCTACTAAAGACTGGAAGTCTTTTATCGTAGGCAAATTTTCTTGAGGTTTCATCGGTAGCATTTCATTCAATTCATCATGCATTTCAATCTCCGAAATTGGTGTCTTCACTGCATTTGCCTCGCTCAAACCATGTTTCTTTAGCATATCTTCAATCGTTAACTCTTGATCCAACAGGTACTCGTGCTCGGAACTTCTTTCCACTCTCATTCCCAAAAATTTCGAAACATTTCCCAAGTCCTTAAGCTCTAAAATTTTCATGTTTTCAAAAAAATCATCCACTAGTGATGCGCTAGATCCTGTCACCAACAGATCATCCACATACACGCCAACGAGAACCGTTCCAAAATTGTTTTTTCGTACAAAAACGCACGTGTCCGTCAAGCATTGAACGAATTCCATTTCGAGAAGTGTTCGACGCAGCAATTCATACCACAAACGTCCTGCTTGTTTTAAACCGTATAGGTTTCGTTCAAGTTTGAGAACTAGCTCCTTCGAAGACGTAACACCAAACTCTTTTAATGTTTCCACCGATAACTCCATTCCTTGTGGTATCTTCAGGTGAATCTCACAGTCGTTTTCCACCTTAGCCTTAGGGTACGCACTAGGTACGTCCCCGTGTCTTGCCGGCACGTTCCATATGAGTGCCATTATCAGTATCACTTTCATATTACTGATTTCCATCACCGTCGAAAATGTGACGAAATAGTCTTCCCCAAAAACTTGTTTGTCGCCCCGTGCCACAAGTCTCGCCTTGTATCGTTCCACGGTTCCGTCGGCTTTACGCTTGGTTTTGTAAACCCATTTTGTCGGTAGTGGTCTTTTGTGTGCGTCTCTCTTGATAATCTTCCAAGTTCCCAGGTCTTCTAAAGCTGTAATTTCAGCTTTTTCCGCCAGACTCCACTTTTCTGCTTGACTGCCTTGGTGCGCTTCCTTGTAGTTGGTGGGGTCAGGCTCCGAATTTGTCTCTCCATCATTCGTAATAATCGTATCACACACCGCGAACGCAAATAGTAAATTTTCTTCATCTTTACTTCCCGTTTTTTGTTCTCCTTCTTCGAAACTTTGCTTCTTTGTGTACGACCTTGACTTCTTCGCCATTTGAGCCATAGCTTTGGATGTTTTCTTCACTTTACGGCCCGATTTTCTTGGTGCTGTCGCCGTATCAGTTTCGTTTCTTTGTTCACTCGTACCATCGTCACTCGCATCCGGGGAACGTTCCATAACTTGTTCACTTTGATTTTCCTCGCTTTCGTATTCAGGAGGTTCATCTGCACTCGCTCCTTCGAGCGCACGTATGATTTTTCTATTCGCTTCGTCCGAAAGCGTCTCGATATTGCTGACGTGACGTGTTGTAGTTACTACTCGATCTTTCATGAGAAGAACCTTGTAGCCCTTGGTTTCGTCATTTTTACCCAGGATTAACGCTCTTTCAGCGCGTTTTCCAAGTGATTTTCTCTTGGCGTCACGCCAAACCATGCACGGCGAGCCAAAAACTACGATATCCGTCACGTTTGTCTTTTTCTTCGTTAAAACCTCAATCGGGGATGCACGTCTCGGGTTCGATCTTGTCGGACTTCTGTTCAAAATGTAGCTGGCGTATTCCGCCGCTTCAGACCAGTACATATGCGAAACACCCGATCCAAATATCATGCACCGGACCATATTAAATATAGTCCGGTTCATTCGTTCTGCTTTGCCGTTGGAAGCTGGAGTTCCAGCTTCCGTAATTTGTCTTCTGACACCCGTTCTCTTGCAGAAGAGGTCTACATTGCGATACTCACCGCCTCCATCAGTTCGCAAAACGTGAACGCGGCAATTGAACTCACGTTCAAACCAAATAACGAAATGTTCAAACATCTTTGCTGCCTGGTCTTTCGTTTTTGCAGCAAAAACACGTACGTAACTGGAGAAATGATCGATAAATACCACGAGATACCTGTTTCCACGCCTATCTCTTGGCGTGATAGGCCCCTTCAAGTCACTGCATATAACGCCACCAATACGGTCTATTGGCGCGTTTCGACCCGAATCTTTTTGCGGTTGTTTTGTTCTTGTGGTCTTCCCTTCCGCACACGTGAGGCAATTTGCCCTGCGGTGATCTGTAAGTCTAATTCCAGATGCAGGTTCTTTCGCCAATCTTTCAATGGTATCATAGGCTAAATGACCTAGCCTCACGTGAAATTGATGCAGGGTTCCTTCTTGGTAGTCGTCATCCAAGTTTTGCGACACCACACTCATTACCATGTCTGAAAATACTTGTGCTGTGTCTGGTTCCTTTGCAGTACGTAAATTTGCAGTGAAAACATATCCAGAACCATTGACTTCGAACATAATCTCGTTCTTGCACATGAGATACATGTTTTCTCCGTTGTCTGTCAATACGCATCCCTTCTTTCGGAGACATCCGAGTGAAATCAAATTCTTTGTAAGTTTTGGCGCAAAATACACCTCCGTGAGCGTTATGGTAGAAAAATCACTCTTTAGTGTCACACTTCCGACTTTTGTAACTTCCAATGTTCCTCCATCCGGAAGCGTCATATTTTCTCCTTCGACGCAGTTCCGTACGTTGTCCAATGCCTCTGCATTCGACACTAAATGTCTACTAGCGCCGCTGTCGACAATCCAGATTTCTTCGTTTGACATAATGTCGCATCTTGTTGCTTCATGGTTCGTATCATCGTTTAAAATGGTCGACAATACGAAACGTTTTTCATTGTTTCCATCATTTTGGCGTCTTCCATTTCGTTCGAAACGTTTATTTTGCGGTCTTTTTCCACTCTGTCGACAGTGTCTTTGTATATGACCTTCCATACCGCAGTTGAAACACGTTCGCTTTCCTTTTTGTTCTTCGACAGAGTTCACCGTATTTTTGCCGAATACTTTATTCTTGTGGGCGTCTTCATCGAGTTCTTGTGCCCAGGCGACAAGTTCTTGAGCGTGCATCATAAAATCTTGCCGTTTCGGATCATAGCGTATCATCAACGCTAATCTCAGTTGTGGGGCTGCATGCTTCACAATATTTTCGACTATTAGTTGCTCATTCGAGCCCCTCTCTTTAGCCAAAAATACCAGATATAAAAAATGTTGCGTCCACGTCCTGTGCGGGTCTTTTTTAGCCGCAAACATCAGTGCTGCCTGGTGGCGTGTAATGTTGACCTTGAAAGCGTTTAACATCTGGTCCAGAACGAAATAAAGCTGTGGTGACATTTGCCACCATGTTGCTATATTCGCCTGGAAATAATTTGCCGCCACACCCTCCAGATGTTCGCCTAGCTTGTTTACTTTTAGTCGTTCAGTCCATGTAAATCCAGACGACAACTCGGCAATCTCCACAGCTTCTATGAAGAGATATGCCCACTGTTTGAAACCCGCTACAAGTCCAGGGTACACTTCCACTCCCGAAAAATTTTGAATCATCAACCTTGGTATTTTCATGCCTCCAGGCGGGCCAAAATTTTGGGGAACGTAACATCCAGGTGGTACATTACCACCTGCAGCTCTTTGCGGCGCTACTCCAGCCGCCTGACCTTGGTGTACATTAGGTGCACCGGCACGTGCTGCACCACCTCTTTCTATTCCATCTTCGGCACTGAGGTCATTGATGGTCATTCGTTGTCCAAACGGCCCATAATTCTTAACCGTTTCCCTGAACACACTTCTTTCTTCTGCCATGGGCGAGTCCTTTTTCGATCCCGGCGATGTACTGGGGGCAGAAGGCGTCGAACGCTCGTCTTCCATTATCTCTACGCGTTCTTCAAGCTTTTTGACGTACTCCAATAGCGCTGCCACATTGGCCACCGGCGCTACTCCTTTGTCTTCCTCCATGTAGAGACAGAGAACGTAAGCTCCACGAAAACTGAACGAAAAAACGTGAACTCCACGAAAAAGAAACCGAGAGCGTGAACTTCACGAAAAGAAAGCCGAGAACGTGAATTCCACGAAAAAGAAACCGAGAGCGTGAACTTCACGAAAAGAAAGCCGAGAACGTGAATTCCACGAAAATGAACTTAAAAATTGAAACCACAATACTCCAAAATACGTGAATTCACAGCGTAGTTCTTCAACAATGAAGACTTAGTGAAAATTGACCCTTTCGAATGGGGACTTTTCAAATAATTCTTGGTGTTAACCAAAAATCAGGAAATTCAGACTTGTAGTTTTAAAATGACCTTAGCCCCGTGACCCTTGGGCTCATAACCTGTAGGAAAAGCTCACTTCTACTTGTCCCCGCCAGTAACCGGTAAGTGTATACTGGGGGTGTATGCGTATGCGAGGTATACTGGTCTGTTAGTACCAGTATACCGAGGAGTGCTTAGGTCGAAAGTTGCCTGCGTTCTTTAGCGTAAATTGAAAAGTGTATTATGTAGTGTTAAAAAATCCTAACATAAATTTTTTAACTTGGAATCTGTATATAAAGGAAACCACTGTAATTTCGCCCAATGAATTTCGACTGTGTCTTTTCATCGCAAAGTACACCCAAATTCAACAGACATTACCCATCAATATGGAGCAAGAAGAACGAGAGATGGGAGTGCGAATGATAGCGACACCTGCGACAGGCAACTGTCAAGTGTACGCTATCAGTCAGGCATTAGTATCAACAACGTTTAACCCCGCTACTACAGACCTGTTAGTTCAACTCATGTAATGAGGGATGTCAATTGCGGGCCTTACTGGATTTTGACGCGAAATTCCCCGCGGGAATTCGTAACCAGACGTTACTAGGGTTGGGGAGAAGATATGAAAGGATTTCGTCTAAAGAATCTAAACGAATTTAGCAATATCTCGCGGACTTTGCTACTAGTGGTTCTCGACTGGAGGATTCAGTGCCCGCTAATGCATGGTGCAGCAATGATACGATTGCTTGTCTAAGTACATTACTTTAACAGGATATTTTATTATAAGTATATTACCGGACTCAGATGCTCCAGGAGTAATCCATTTCGCTACGGAAACGCGGCTACGGAATAATAAGAGTTATCTTACTAGTGGTGAGTACCCTATACCACTACAAGCACGTGTGGAAAAAGTGGTAGCAATGAAAAACGCTGTTTACGATAAGCAAGGGAAATTACCCCTTATACTCAAATTTAAAGCAGCTCATTACTCCGCATACTTACATAGATTCAGGATTCAACACTCACAGGCAACAAATGCTGTAGATGAAGATATGAAATAACATGAGACGGACAGTGACGAGGACGAAGATTATGAAGATGGCAGGTCACCGGAACGCCCAGCAACTATCAATGGAGAAGGTCTAGCTACTGGCTCATGCTCACAAAAAAATGTTAATACTATATTGGATGGAGATAACGATCCATCTTCACAAGTCAACTCACAACTTATGGCTCCCACTCTCCATGGGATCCAAACTCTTGGGAGGGTGACATGGACGAATTGCTCCGACAGATGCAAGGCCCAACTATTCATCACGAGATAAAAAAAGAGATTGAACAGATTATCCTCACCCATGATCAAGGATGGTTGAAGTTTTGCATTTTCTTTCTGACACGGTTAGTCGATTGTCGTGGAAAGAACAAGGGTCAGTAATGAGGGCGGATTTCATGAAATTATCACAGCGGGACTGGTTTATGAAAAAATATCAGATTTTAGAGCCGATATTGCTTCAATGGTATCATAAAATCTGGCGTGATCGGTCAGATGACGGAGAACTCTTACTTTTAGGGTCTTCCGAGTCTGATGGCGCTGATTATCATTCGTCACTAGAGTCAACTGAAGGGGTCGTTGATGATCATTATAATGTCAAGCGGAGACGCATTCGTGATTCGAGTCCCACGGATGTTGACGCTGCTGCAAAAGGGAACGCGTCACCCCATTTGGTACAGAGAGAGAATGTCATGGGACCCTCTCATCCAGGTCACTCAAATTTAAGCAACACATGGCGTGCATCTTGGGCACAGCTGGAATATGAATGAAAAAAAAACGAAAATTCATTTTCCGCATGTATCAGCATCTGTAACACGCTGGAGACGGTATCTGAACATGAAAATCATCGTATCCTGCACCTCTTTAAATCCTTCGAAGTGATTGCGATTCTGCTAGAAGAGTTGTTGTCGGACGTACTGGTTCACTGATTCAGGAATTGGAGGGAGCAATGTTGGATGCTCGATGGTAGACCTAGGCAAGAGGTCCGGCATCACGAATATATCGGCGTTGTGGTTTGCCCAGTGAAAACAATGGATCCTGGCAGTTTCTGGACAACCACAACGTCAAGCCATTATCAACAGTTCCCATGAATGGTGACAACTTAAGAAAATTCAGTATGGAGGTAATTCTTTGATCAAATATTACGCACCGTCGATGAAAGTGTCTTTGTCGAAGGCCCTTCTATTTACACTTTTTTTTGCGGAACCCATGGCAGTTTTACTTGGAGAAGAGCTCCAACAGACGGATAATATAGTAATTTTGTTGCATAGTCACTTAAGGTCAAAAACGGTTTTAAGGAGTACGAGTTATGTATCCGGAAATTGGAAGCGGAGACACCTGAGGTACGGGTCTCTATTACATGTTATTTCCAACCGTTTACACCGTACCTGTAAACATATACTCCTATCGAAGAACATATTGATTCGGGAAGTGATAGATCCCCTTGTTACTAAGGGCGCCGCGACGGGCTATGCGTATGATCAACATGATTATTTCTCATTATACCGTAATCCTTAGGTGCTTCCTGACAGCTGTGTTTTTCATGACCCAACCCTGTCAAACACTGGTTATTTTGCAGATTTTGGTAAAATTACTTACGAGCCACTATAAATTGAATTTATATAATTGGTTATATTACGGTGTCAAGAAGGCATTAAGGGGGTAGGTAAAATGTTGTCGTACTGGAGTATCACGGCTGGAAAAAGAGGTGAAGTTGCATTTCTTATACATCCGGATGATGCAGACTGCTTTGCTCCTTGGAAGTCACATCGTTACATTTCAGTCAGATGAAACTCTTGGATTCTAGTGGATACCTACGCTCTTCTCAGTGACCCTAGCCAAAGAAGTGTCTTTTATAAGAGACTATAAACGATGCTCGGTTCACTCCGTAATCCCCCCTATTAGGAGGGGACTTCAACTGCGTAGAATGTCCTGTGCTAGATCAGTTAAGTAGCGTGCGATCGACCTACACTGAGAGTACTGACACTCACTAGACTCGTGGTAAAATTAAATTTACTGGACGCTAGATCGTTGATTGGATTATCAGGATTCGACGAAGACTTGGACCTCACGGAACATTTCACATATTGGAAGGGCTCATAGGCCAGTCGACTGGATCGATTCTATCTGTCTCAGCACATCGCGTCCTCGACACAGTGGTTATCTGTCACGGAACCTCCCGTATACTCTGATCATGCACAACTTTAACTGCTCATGTATGATACCAGAGATGCTCCTTCACGCAAATACATTCACCGACCTAAGTATCCATTTCCAAGATCTACCAATAATTCTATTCGATGCGACATGGAAAATTTAATACGTCAGCGGTTACCCGCTGGAATTTTTTTAACTCATCTCGGTGGAATAGCGTTGTCTACGCGTGTAATGATATCCTCTATATGGTGCGCTGGAAAGCGGCCAGGCGGGGGCGACGACGGGTTCGACAGTTACAGCGGTCCATACGTAGTAATGCAAAATCCAGAAAACAGTTGATAGAGGGTACACCAACTGGACTGGCCTCGGACATCAAGGCGAGGCGTGGTCGATGGCTTCATCGCTCTACGAAGGATTTACGTTTGTTGTTTCAGCGTACATCTATTCGGTGTAAAGATCAATTTGTCTCGAATATTATTTCAAGTGGGTCACGTCTTGACTACGACAATCTATCCATACCGGACAGATTTGCCTCAACATGGGCGTCAATTCCGAATACGGTCCACCGAAATGTGCCGAAACCGGATCTTCAGGACTCATTACTATCGTTTTTTGAAATCCCGATGGATAGAATGGTTTTTCAGGCAGAAAATACATCGCTGATGGAACCGATTGTGGAATACGAAGTGCTATGCGCAATGAAGAGTCTAGTAAGACAGGGACTGACGCGTTGAGCAACGATTTTATAAAACAATTTGATGAACAATCAGCCCTCTTCCGACAAGTGTGTACAGTCACATCATGACTGGTGCGAATTCACCAGCCTCTTTTATCAAAGCATTTGTGATTCCGTTACGTAAGAAGGGCGATTCCACGAATGCTCTCGATTACAAACCCATATCATCATTGCAAACCAGTTATAAAATATTTGCAAAAGCTATCGCTTCACGTTTACAATGTTTCCCTGGAAAACGCATTGATGATTCACAGCAAGGTTTTGGTTTAGAGCGCAGGATGGACAAGGCAGTGGCTGTTTTGATGGCTACATTGCGTGCGAATAATCATACATTTCTAAATGACACAGAGCCCTCACATTCTTTTCTGGATTTGGCAAAAGGATAGGATACGGTGGACAGAACGTTCCTAATTTTCATTCTTTCTCGTTTCGGTATTTATTGATTTAATTCGGAGGTTACACGAGGTACGACTGCGGAATTTTCAGCCAATCAGGAATTTTCTCATCCATTACCAACTATTTCCGGAATTCGTCAGGGATGCCAGTTAGCGTCATTGCTGTTTATCCTGGCAGTCGATCCTTTAGCACTAGTGTAGTGGAGCCGATTTCCAAATCCATGACCGAAGTCTTAGGCGGAATCCGGATACCCACTGGCCCGGACGACCAACTATCGGAGGGGGTACTCCGTCGATCCTGATAGCATCAGAATCAGATGAATCACCCCATTGTGGTGACTGATCTGATCCTCCGGTATCTGCCGGTCGTCATACGCGTCAGGATCTATGTTTATCTTATCTCACCTTGTGTACCGTTGAATCGGGGTGGTTACACTCACTTAGGTGGACTCGGTGACGAAAAGGATGATCTTGATCAGGTCGGAGGGGGTGACCTTCTCGAGACAGGGGGTGTCCTCGGGTGGAAATCTTCACCGGAGAACGGGTTGGGGTCGATATCTAGGCACTGATCGGGAAAGTTCGTCCGATCCGGCCAGCCAATGAAAGAGAGATAATAAGAAACCAATAAAACGCGATCAAACCACGATCTTCCACAGTTATCCACAAACGTTATCTCCACAAAACCTTTTCCAATATTATTGACGTGTTCCAAACACGTGTGCGTTGAGGGTGAGGTTCGATCACCTAAAACAAACCCGTCGGGGGTCTTCCGGTAAGCCAAAATGCGTCTAAGCGCGTCTTAACCGGGAATTAGTTGAGCAAGAGGGGACTAATCAACCCTGTGCTCCCAATGACCGCAACACGTGGCGGAGCGACTCTTTGCTTAGGGGGAAAATCAAAACCTGTTATTATATATGCAATGTCCTATACCTGTGTACCATACATCAACTCATGCCTGATCTATACTTCGAACCTATTACTTAGTCGCACGGTTGCATAGCACCACCTTGCCCATCCTAGCTGCACCTTCAAGCTGATCTGTACCACTTCTGCCCTGATCACGACCCGACTCCTATAACGATCTTCAAACCATCCCGATCTTCGATAAACAACTTGGAAACCACTTGAGATCTGCCCTTCTGACACTTGTTCCCTTCACATCCAGCCCGACTTAATAGAGAAATTTACTTGCCTTCGCGTCTGGACGCTGACCAGAGGCTGATCAGCCCCGATCACGATCAACATAGTGATCAGGCGGTGATCAGGGCGATCAGCCCTTGATCACCTCGGGAACTCTCTGGGTCACCATCACCACGACTTCATTCATCTGCTCAGCCATACTTCCGACCTTCATACCCCGTCAGGGCAACCATATCACACTGATCTCGGCTGATCGGGCCTAATCGGGCCTTGTCTCGTCATCCTCGGATAAATCCATCGGTCATCATCACTCATACAACTCGCTATTCCACATGCCCCATTTCATTCCGCATCTGATCTTCATATCTTGCCGATCGAGCCAACACTTCGTGTCATAATCCCCTTCAACAACTACACAGTTCGTAGATCGGCTAGATGACTGTCCCTGACACGTCATGTCTCCAATTGCTGTATTTCCCACTCGTTGTACATCCACGGGAACTCCACTTAGTAATTGTGATCATGATCATGATCGTGATCTCTACCGTTCCATCAGTGTCTGGGACTGGGCGTAATGACAGTACCTGGCGGATTTCTTCACATCGTGAATACCCGTTGTCCGCCACCCTTTCATCGTAACTGTGATCGGCCTTTCCCACCCATCAACCGTCTTATGTTGATGGGTGTTCCATCGTCACCAATCAACGGCCATGTGTGGTCCACTTCATTCTCAACATTTTCTGATCGCTTTACCACAGCCGCCCCTGAGACAAACTGCAGCCGCGCAACGACTGCAGTTCGACTCATTCACTTCCAAATTTCCTCTTTGGCGATCACCATGGCTGACTCGAGCCGATCTTCTCTTCCTCCTTCGTCATCTTCGGCTGCCCGTCCGATCACTGCCTCGCCTTCCGTTTCCAGTTCGACTGATCCCGCGACCGCCCCGATCGCGACTTCGGCGCCGATCACGACCAGCCTCATCCGTCCTACGACTACCATGACTCCGTATCGCCCGCCTTGGAATCCTCCCGCTCGACCTTCTTCAGATCGCCCCCTCCGTTACTTGGAACAGCTCGCTCGTCTAGTAGATGGATCGGGTCCACTCACGTTGGGGTCCATGGAAGCTTGCCGACTACGGTCGGAACTCCGAAGTGCAATTCCCGAGTTGGTTTCTCTATATGATACCAATCGGGCACTTAACGCTGAGTTATCCGACCGTCGGATCGTTGCCGATACCTTGGCACATGATTCTGCTGATCTGGCTAGCCAGCTGTCGACTCTTCGGCTAGATCACGACCGACTTGACCAAGCCTTGCAAGACATGACTGATCGCGTTCAGAGTTTGACGATGGAACGTGATCAGCTATCGGCTGACCTCGCTACTCTACGTCTCTCCAGGCCTTCGGACACCGTCGCCTTTCTACAGTCGCTGATCGGTTCGCTGACTATTACCATCCGCCATCAAGGTATGTTTATCCCATTCACTTCTTCTGCGATCTGTATATGACTTTCCATGCTTATTTCCAGACGAACGTATCGAGGCAATGAAAGGCTCGATGGTCGAGATGGTGGATCATCTACAACGGCTCGATGATCACCGTCTCGACCGTGATCAGCTGCTTTGCGACAAGATCCGCACTGCCGAGGACGTAGAGCGTCGGGAAGTCGAGGCTCGCTACTCGGATGAGCAGGTCCAGCTCCTGATAAATCAACTCTCCGATTCTCGCATCGGCCGTGCCGACATACAGAAAAGGTTGTGCGAGAGTCGGAAGACAGCTGAAGATTGCCGGCGCGAGCTTAATCTTGCTCGGGTTAAACTTGAAACCCTAGAGCTCGATGATCGCGCCTGGCTCCAGCATAACGCCGACTTGAGGAACGTTGCGGTGCAGACTATGGAGAGGTGGACCAACCCGAAAACCGGTTCGGATTCGGTTCGGACGGCTTTACAACGGCTTCCTGAGCTGATCAGCTCCTTTACTCCGTCTGGAACGCCACCACAGTCTCCCGAGTCTGCCCCGCCATCACCCGCGTCCTCCACCGCTTCCTTGTCGGTCCATAGTGCTGATCAACCCGTGATCAGCACTGCAGCGGCTTCTGCGTCTACTCCATCCCGTTTACCAGCGGTCTCGAGATCAGCTTCCTCGATCTTGAGTTCTGCGAAGCGCAAACGGACCAACTCGTCCAAGAAGAAGATGACTCGCGCCAAGCGCTCTCGTCTCATGGATGACTCGGACGATGAGTCGACTGATCTGGACGAGAGGACGTTGTCTGTTCTGTCCCGATCGCGCAGTACTGATCGCCGCGCTCCAGTGCCAACCCTTTCAGGCGTGAGTTCGCTGACCCAGGCCGTCGCTTTGCTTGAGTCCGAGGACGAGGACGACGATGATCTTGAGGAGGAACAACCGGCTCCGGCTGTTCCCAACGTTCCTCCACCGGTCAATAGGGCAGTGATCGCCCCACCACTCAATTTCACGGGCGTTTTCATCCCGGCGAGCCGGTCGTCGATCGAGCAGGACGATTACAGCTATAATCCGAACCAAAGGTTCATGAATTTATACGTCGTCATGCAGGGCAAGCCGACTTCTGCTCACATGGCAACTCGGAAACCTTGGAGTGCTGATCAGGTATGGGATCTGACGCCTCAGGTTCTTGCTGTGAGGCACAAACTCGTCCCTCGCTTGTGGTCCCGCCCGCCAGGATGGATCTTTCCGACAAGATCGCCGGCGCCCAAGGACAGGCAGTGGCAACCGAGTGTGCTGACCAGAGGCGCTATCGAGCTTCTGATCGATTCAGCACCTTGGGATGTCCTCATGACACCTATGCCCGGGCTGGCGTTTCCCAATCGCCCCTGGTTTGTTGATCTGCAGGGACGTTTGGCCCTGTATTACCAGGAACATATTCAAGCGATATGGGAGGCGACCCACCATTTCCCGATCACGGCGGCGATGCGCAAGGACGCGTGGATCGAGCATTACCATCATGCTCGCAAGCGTCGACGCACCAAAGCCGGGACTGCTTGGGCCGCGATCTGCGATCATGTGGTCAACGGGATTCAGCGCGGCGAGTGCGATCTGAACGTTTTCTTTGTTTTCCTGCCGTGCTGCATTTATCTGTTCGTCGGGCGGGATCGCGAGGACTCAAGGCTGACGGCGGGGAGTGGTATCCCGGTTATGGACATCCAACTCCGGTCGCCACGTTGCGTGATTGCCTGATCTGGACCGATCAGCAGGAGCCTTGGCGGAACCAGTTCCGATCAAGCCCCATGGATCATCCAGGGTTCGCGGTTTCTCGCCTGCGCACGAAGTATGGCCCGTGATTGTCGTGACAACCAGCTTTCGTTTCATTTTTCATAATCATTAGTATATCACGACAATTCTTGAAAATTTTCACGTTCCATATTCACACTTCCTGTTCAGGTCCCACTATTGTCTCCATCTTGTATGTCGATCGCTCACATGTATGCAAATGTAGTTCTCGTGCATTATATGTATATATATATCCATTTACTCCAAACCAGCTCAACCACCCTGATCTCCACTTGCTCGACCATTACATTTGGCTGATCTGTCACAATGTGTCAACCCAGGCTATTGAGACTCCTGGTTGCCCTCTTCGTGGGTTTGCATCACTCCAAATCGATTTCGTCTCACCCGATCACGTTCAAATTCTCTTAGTAGAGCTCCACAGTTCAGATCACGTTCATCTACCCACTCGGGATCGTCATAACCCTTCCACCGAACCAAATAATCACGATGGGTTCGGCCAAATCGGGTCCACTTGCCTGATCGGGTATCCAAAATTTTCTCCACTTCAAATTCGTTCTGGTCCAACGTTCTTTCCCAACTATCTTCGGGCAAGAGAGCTTCGTCGAAGTCAAACCTTGGCTAATCATCGCATGACAGCCTGGTTTTGGGCCGATCGGGGTATTCCCGAACCAGCTTCAGCTTCGACAGATGGACGATCGGGAAAATTCCATAATCGGTACCTGCAGAAATCAACCGAGCGGCATGATCACCGATCAGTTCGGCTATACGGAACGGTCCATGCCACAGATGTGCTAACTTCTTGGCATATCCTTCTTTCACGCGATCCAAGTAAAGCCAAACCCTTGATCCCGGCTCGATATTGTGCGAATCGGCCTGATCATTGTTCCGATCAGCTCTTTCTTGGATGGCCCTCCGCAATCGTTCGTTGACTTGTTCCCGCGCATGTTGGTAGTGACGCTGGAGTCCCATACGCCATCGACGAGCTTCGCGATCTCGACCTCGGGTGCATCCAACAGGGATCACCGACTCGATGGTAGATCGGGGGTCCCAACCATACGCCAAGTAGAAAGGAGTATCTCCCCTGATCCGATCGAAAGAGGAATTCAACGCAAACACCAGTCTCTCTGCATATTCATCCCAATCTTGTTGAGCGGAGTCCGCGACATACATCTTGATAGCTCTAGTTAGCGTCTGTACCATCCGTTCGGCCTTACCATTCGCCTGCGGACGGTATGCCATGGTCGCGCTCTGTTTCTGGCCAAGCATCTGATTGAACGATCGGAAAACTTCAGCCATGAAACCTGGTTCGCGATCATGCCTGATCACTTCACTGGCTCCAAACCGTCGAAAAACACATTCTTCGTAACTGCAAGCGACTTGTTGGGCTGTTCGGGTAGATCCCGCTTTCGCGATCACCAATCCCGTGAACAGATCAGTCCAGAGATGATATTTAGAGAACCTGACCCTATACAGGGTGGTGTAAGCCATGTCAAGCGCGGTGCTGTAAGGGTCTCATTTCATTACACTTTTGGACCCCGACTCTATCCGACTTTGGATTTTCGTCCACGGTGGGACTCGAACCCGCAATCTCCCGGTCCCGAGGGCAGGGCCTTAACCACTGCACCAAACGAGGTCGGTCAGATCAGCAACTCTGTGTTGCCCTTGAACGATTTTGGCAGGGACGGTATGTGATCCATCGCTATCACTTGGAAAGGGTAGGTCGCCTGGATATTTCCAGGTGATCTACCCCGGATGTTTGGCATACCTTTTCCAGTTTCGCAATCCGTACATGTCCCGACAAACTTTTGTATACTTCGATATAAGCCTCTCCAATGAAAATGTTTGCGAATCCTGTGATACGTTCGACCTACGCCCTGGTGGCCACCCTCTAAACTGACGTGATAATGGTGTAAGATATCAGCTTGTAAAGTCTCCGGGATCACGAGCCTTGCCGATCGGTCCAGATCTGCATCGGCCTGATCAGCTTGAACATAGTAAAACAATAGATCATTTTCGTCGATCTCGTAGTTGGACGCGATCTTAGCACAATCTTTTGCTTCACCCTGGCTCAACTTCTTCAGATCACCCTTTAGAAACGCTTTCAAATCAACGATCCATTTTTCCTCCTCTTGTGCCTTGAGAATTCTTTCGATCTTTATCTCCTGTACTATTTCTTCTGTTAGACTTTCTCGAGAGAGTGGTCTGTTAGGTGGTGATCTGGTTCGCGATCTCGTCATGATCGAGATCTGGGCTGCTTCCTTTTCATCTTTCACACGAATCAGCTCAGGCAGCCTATTGATCTCCACCAGTTCCTCCAGCAATGCTTGATCAGTAACTATTGATCCGGTCTGATCACGCATGGCCATAGTGGCTAGGTGATCTGCACTCCGATTCCAATCACGTTTCACATGTAAAAGATCATGCCTTGGCCATCCACGTAAAGCTTTCATAACGCGATCGTTCAGCAACTTCAAACGTGGTGCTTTGCAATCGATCTCTCCAGTGATCTGCCGAATTACCAGGTTTGAATCTCCGCATATAATTACTCTTCCGATCTTTTGCTCTTGCAAGAGATCCAAACCTAGCAGCAGACCGCGATATTCGGCTTCATTGACCGTGATACCCGGAGTATAGTCTGAACCAGCAGATATAACAGTCCATTCTGGCAATTTCCACAACAACGCGCTATACGCCCCCACGCCTTTCTTCACACTCGCTGATGCGTCGAAACTTACAACGATCAGATTTTCCTCCGAGCCGACGATCGGTGGGGGTATAGTGATCGATTCTCGGGGTTGCTTCCGGGGAGCGACCTCGATTAGGGCTTCATCGACTTCTGATCGGGGCGTGATGCTGGCGGCTAGTGTTCCAATCTTTTTTTCTTCGCCCTTGGTGCACTTGATGATCTCCAGAGTCCACTGAGATAACACCGCTGCCCATCGCCCCAGTCTCCCGTCTAAACCACTCGCTGACAGTAACCAAGCCTAACTAGATCGTCTGGACAATACCTTAATCGATCTAGTTACCAGCATAGAATAACAAACGTCCAATACACGTAATAATGCTAGCACTTCCTTGCACAATACCATAGTTAACTTCGTTCGGTTTTAATGTTCGGCTCGTGAACGCCACCGGGTAGTAAACTCCGTCGTGATTTTGGACCAGTGCAGCTGATATTGCCCATTTACTGGCATATAGGATCACCACGGGCATGTTCTCCGGATCGAAATGTTTTAATATCGGCGTCAAGATCATCTTCGCCTTCAACATACTGAAGGCTATCATAGCTCGCTTCATAGGGTCCTCTGACCCTGGATCAGTTCGATCGATCAGTGATCTAGTCTTGAGGTCCGTTTCAGTAACTTCAACTTCATGATCAGTATCAATAGGTGATCTTCCTAACCGATCACGTTCTCGTAGCCCGTGATAATCAACTTCCTTCAGTTCATATAGTATAGTGGAGTAAATCGAGAAGTATTCGATAAACCGGCTATAATAATTCAGAGATCCGAGGAAGGATTGCATGGCCTTCAGTGATCGAGGAAAAGGTAAGTTGCTGAGGGCGGCCAGACCCTTCGGGTTTGCTTCCAAACCTTGGATTGACCCCAGAAAATCTTGACCACACTGATCGACAAATTCCAGCGCTCGCAGGTGTTCAGGACTCGTTCAACCTTATCGCATACCATATCCCAGGATGTTGCTGTGACCAAGATATCATCTATGTATCATCGCCTTCCCAACACTGATCGGCCCTGATCTTGGTCTGGTTCACCTTCCGTAAACACATCGTGTAAATCAGTGGCTTCCCAATCAGCACTGATCTGGAAATACCCATAGAGAGCATTGTCGATCAGCCTCTGATAGATCTGTGGGGCATTCTTTAATCCAAACGGCATCCGATTCCATTCAAAAAGTCCGAAAGGTGTAACGAAAGCCGAGATCTCTCGAGCGCGATCAGTCATCGAAACCACCCAGAAACCACTAGCCATATCCAGCGAACAAAACCATAAAACTTTATCCAGATCTTCTAATAAATCGTTGATCAGGGGCATCGGGTAGACCATCAACTTCGTGAGGCGATTCACCATTCTATAGTCGATACACAATCGAATATCAATCCCATTCTTCTTTATCACAATCACGATCGGTGATGCCCACTGCGATGTTGATGGTCGGATGTTTTTTGTACTCAACAAACCCTTGATCAAATCAAATAACTTTTACCGGTATTGAGGTGCAACTTTACGACAACGTTGAGCGATCGGCCTCGCATTTCCCACGTCTATATCACAAACACCTCCGAATGCGGCTGGGGGTAGGGCGTTACCCTTCCCCATCAGTAAGTGGCGTCTTTTCCAGATGATCTTCTTTAGCTGATCGATCTGCTCGGGCGTGTTCACTTCGGGGTCACCGACCTGTAGATCTTCCATGGTGACTTCTGGCATATTGGGCGATACTTCCGGTAAAACGGCCATCTGCTTCTCGATACCTTCAATGTACTGATCACCACCTTCATGTATACACACTCGCTCGTCCACCTGATCTGCCTTTTTCTGATCGGTATCATCTTGAGTCGTCCCTTGTAAATCATCCGACTGGTGATCTACTTCGGGCTCACTTTCCTCCGTAATGACTTCGACAGATTCATCCTCCTTTTTCTTCTCATGATCGTTTCTGAACTCCTCATCGTCATTTCCGCTTTCTGGATCCGTTGTTTTCGGTGAGCCGGGCCTAATAATACTCAATATCTGTGGACCTTCATTGACCCGGCTTTCCCCTGTCGCTCCGATCGGTGATCTCCTGATCAGCAACTTGGTCGGCGTAGAATATTCCGGCTTCTCGACCATAGGTGAAGTATCTTCATCCACTAAGTCTTCGTCACCGATCAGGTCCGTGGTGGCTTGATAAGCCAGATTCTGCCATTCAATATATCTTCGTGATCCCACTGAGACATACCCGATCTGTCGAGGTACTTTCCCCTCGGGTAGCCACATCCCTAAGATCATGTCTTCGTGGATGATCAGCGGCTGATCGGATATATTCGTGACCCTGATGTAGCTTGATCTGCCGATACCTTTAACGAACGTTGGTACCCATCGTTCACCACGGGTTAGCCACAATTTCTGTTGCCGATCACTCGGCCGAATCATGACATCGACTGATCGGGACACCCCGATGTTCTCGTATTGACCCATTTTTAGCATCCGTACATGAGTACCATATAAAGGTCGTCGGCCGGAAAACTGAATCTGCACCTCATCTGGCAGAGTCAGGGTTCCATGAGAAAGGTCAAGTCGTATACCGGCTGGTACCATAAAATCCATTCCCAGTATCGCGTCTTGACCGGCTAACCGGCCAACCCAAGCGTTAAAATAATAGACCAGGGATCCTGCCAAGGTGATTTTAACACGTGATCGTCCTTCCGTCATATATAAACTTTCGCCGATCCCAACACATTCTTGCCTCTGGGTACTGTCTATACGACATCCCACCTTACGAGCAAAGGCGGAGTCGATGATCGAGACTTCTGCCCCAGGGTCAAATAAAATAGTGTTTTTTTCATTGTTGATCTTTCCATTAGCTTTAGCCTGTTTAAACCACTTGTCGGGGGAGTGATACTTCCAGTATCCTCGGGATTCACCGGGCAGTAGATCCAACTCCATGATCACGTCCGATCGGGAATATTCATCCACTCTGAA
>MIQA02019147.1:0-10897 GCA_001887855.2 Sclerospora graminicola
ATTATAATGCTTCCAAACCTGCTTTGGTGTCTGATCCTGTAAGAAGAACCACCAATCATCCGTATGACAACTTGTCTGCCACTTGTGTAGTACTCCGGGCAGTCGGGCCGCAATATTCATATGGTAACATTTCTTGAAATGTTTGCGAATAGCTTGCGGAATCTTCCAAAATGTCGTAGTTTCTAATAACGGCCAACCTATTTTATGGAGTAATGGATGCGGGTAACACACCACAGTAGTCAGTAGCGAAGCGACCCCTAAAGTTGACACTATGGGTATTGGAGATGTCAGCGTCCAATAAATACCCCCTTCCGATTGCGATAGAAGTACTTCTGTTTTCTTGTCGTGGTGAATTCCAATAAGATGCTTCGGTCCATGAAGGCGCCAAGCATATTCCTCTAGCACTTCGGGGCATTTGAATAACCTAATGGCCGGTGGAGTCCCCACTATTTGGCCTATCTCGACTCTCGGGGAGGCGAGAACTATCGCCGCCAACCATCTCGCTAATTTCGCTCTGGAGTGCGATACTGCCTGGGTGCTTTGAACCTGCCATACATAAATGTCAGATGCCTTCCGTAGTATCTTGAGAGAGAGAATTGTAGATATAGGTAAGCGGTCATATTTTGCAGGGGATAAGGTTCCCCCATGAACATCCATGATCCACGGATTCTTGGCCCATTCAAAATTGCCCCAGAAAGCCCTATAAGGGGCAGGAAGAAGATCGTGATATGGGATTGTAGTGAGATCCACCTTAACTTGCACATACTCAGACGCTTGAAGCCCTGTATTGAATCGACCTTTATTGACTTCCAAAGTCTCTATGATCCTTGGCATGTGTCTGGCTGTATAAAGACCCAACTGATGAACTTGTTCCGCATTAGGTGCCATCCAATTATTCAGCTCCTGTGATAACGTACCCCCACTCCGTGATCCATCAAAAGTAGCTTGACTAACAAAAGATCGCCCTTTGTGTGGTGATAGACCTACTTCAGAGTCAGTGACGTAATGATTTAGCCTCCAAAAAATCCATGCGCTTCTGGCGCTCCAATTAACCAGACTGTAGCGATCTTCAGTCTTTGAACTCGCAGAGCCAAAGGTAGAGAAGTTAGTCCTAGTCCTCCCGCTCCCCTCGGAGCGAATAGCAGAGCCGGTGAAATTTTATGTGACACAGGATCTCCTACGGTCGAGTTTTTCCAAATGAATCTTTTCTGCAAATGTACCAATCGCTTCAGAACATGATCAGGGGGGTCAAAAACTCGGGCCGTAAACATTATTGCAGGTACGACTATAGCGTTGAATAATACCACTCTGTCCGTAACTGAAGTAAATCGCGTTGTCGCTATACTCAGCCGCCGTTGAATTTGCCTTATTCTAATTGCCCAGTTCACCTCCGAAAGATTACCATGCCCGATTTCATATCCCAAATACCGCACCGTATCATCAGATTTGACTACCGGAATACCGTACCAATCTGGACGTGAGATAGTAGGCGACAAAAAAAGAAATTGACTTTTATGGGTTTGTACATGCAAACCGGAGGCTTCACCAAACCGTTTCACAATTTGCATCGCCGTTGAAATTTGTCCTGCTCGTCGGAGAAAAATCGTAGAGTCGTCTACGAAAGCTGAGAAACGATGTTCTCCCGGAGTAGCAACGTTAGCCAACGGAATACCTTGAAGGGAATCAGATTGAGTCAGAGATAAAGCCAATGGTTCAACAGCCAGGATAAACAAAAGTGGCGCCAACGGGCACCCCTGTCTTATTCCAGATTTCACAGGTAACGGTTTGGAAAATTCTCGATTTACGAGAAATTCCGCAGTGGTACCTTCGTGTAGCCGTTGTACCAAAGTAATAAAAGTCTCCGAAAATCCAAAACGAAAAAGTACAGTGTATAAATACCGTCGGTCCACAGTATCATATGCCTTGGCGAAATCTAAAAATAGAATGCCCGGGCATACATTAGGATCAGAACTCGTGAATTGTTTCAAAGTTGGGTCTCGGAGTATTGCCATCAACATCGCTACCGCTTTGTCCATCCTACGACCCATTACAAACCCCTGCTGCGTATCGCCAACCAATTTGCCGAGAAATCGTTGTAATCGGAAGGCCAAAATTTTTGCCAGTATTTTGTAACTTGATTGGAGCAGCGAAATTGGTCTATAGTCGAGAGCGTTGGACGAGTCCCCTTTTTTCCTCAGCGGGATAACTAACGCTTGAAGAAAAGACCTCGGTGGATGTGCCCCGTTTATAACTTGGTTAAAGACTTCCGTTAGGACAGGAGTAAACGTTTCAGCAAAATCCTTGTAGAGGTCATTGCTTAGCCCATCTGGGCCCGCCGCTTTCCTCCTGTCTAAACTATTTATGGCAGTTAAAACTTCGGATTCCAGAATTGGCGCTATTAAGTTCTTGTTGTCCGAGCTAGATACTTTACGACTGGATGGTACGTGAAACAGGTCACTGAGATGTTCATTTAATCTTTCGTCGGACACTAATCTGTGCTCCTTGCCGAGAATATCATCCCATGTTTGTGCAAACCTATTCGGTATGGACATATGTAACGGAAAGCTTTTGGAACCATTGGCATGGATAGTGGAAACTGATTGATCTTTATCCCGTACCGACGCTTGTTTAAATAACCGTCTAATATCAGAAGGCGATCGTTGAAGCCAGCTTCCCCTCCTGGCCTTAATGTCTGATTCCAATGCTTTCCCAGTGACCGAGATCAATTGTTTGCGTGATGTCGCATTACTACGAATACGTAAATTCAGTTGTCGCACTCGCCGCCTCCTCCGGCGGGCCACTTTCCTTTTTATCGTATATAGCATGTCTTGACACTTTTGTACTATCTGGTCCCATGAATTCATCGTTGGTTTCCACTCCGACATGATTCCGGTTAGAGAGGCGTCAAAAAGCCGTTTAATATGTCCGTTTGATGAACCAGGAAATGGATAGTGTGGACGGTGTGTATTGGTCCGTCCATGATGAGCTTTGGCATCACGAAGAAAAATCACCAACTGTGCATGGTCTGAGAATACCGGGGGTTCCGATACTTCCAACCATTGCGACCATGAAGCAATTTGACTCGATATATAAAACCTGTGAAGTCTACTTGCCTGTGGTCCTCTCCAGTATGTGAAATGCTCGGTTGGATCTAAATGAACCTCTGAAGTAACTGATCCAATTAGATTGCGTGCATCATACAAATTCAGCCTCTCAATCATCCTGGTGAGCTCCACACTTTCCGTCTTTTCGGAACGTTGACCTCCCAGCCTATCTAATACTGGTGACTCAACACAGTTGAAATCTCCTCCCAGGAGAAGTGGCAACTTAGGAGTGGCTAAAATAGAATCCATAGTAAGAAAAAACTTATTCCGTTTACGATAATCCCCAGATGGTGCGTAGATATTCACAAATAGAATTGAATTCCATTCAATCGATATGTATCTGTGTGTCCATCGGCCAAAATTCCATTTGGACACAGAGTCAGCAATTTCAGGATGTAATAGAATAGCGACTCCTCCTCTTTTTCCATCGTGAACACTCCAGTACGATAACGTTTTGCCTTTACCTTTTGCCCCCCAAACCCGTAACCATAATCCCGCGTACTCCTCTGCTTCGGAGTGGGTAGTCACATGTGTTTCTTGGAGCATATATATCTGTACTGGGTTATTGAGAGAAAGATGCCGCCAAGTCGAAAACCATTTCGGCACATCCTTCCGTTTAAATCCCCGGACATTTTGAGATAGAATACATTGGTGAGATAGTTTCATCGTGGATCTTGTAGTAGTGACCGGTTTTTGATAAACCATGTCGTTAATGAGACAATGCTTTGCATATAGATCCATCGATGCTAACGTAAAATATTCATGGTTTGCATGAACACTCTCCACCGCGTTGCCCTTAATAACACTGTGACCCGTCACTGTCCGAATCTAGTTGTTCAACACTATCCCTATCCATTACGAGGTCCTGTTCCATATGCCGGAGATACTTATTGAACGTGACCCACGCTTCCGGTGCACCCGTATCAATCTTTTGGATACACTGTGCATACTCATTAAACTTCATTTTCGCCTGAAAATGACGATGTAGCAAAGTCACAATACTATCATTTGGATGCACTTCGTTCCCCACCAAAACCGCTATATGCTCACTAAATAGGTGAGCACATAATAATGCTTTCGCCATTGAGCTCGTCATTGATGGAGCGCAATATTTAATGAGAGTGTTTCCGCCATATTTTATTTTCCTCAGTTGCCCCCATTCATGCGAACTGTTGATAATCGCAGTACGTTGATTCTGACCATGAACAGCCAACATACGCTGTTCCCACTGGGCAAACCACAATACCGAGAGATTTTCCACCCCAGATCGCTTTCCTCTATCAATCATAGCACACCAGCATTGATCCCGCCAAGTCACTGTTAAGGCAATTAATACTTCCAAGGCAAGACTATCTAGCAAATATGCCACTCCTTCAAAGGATTTGAACATATGTAAAATTCTGTTATGATCAACAATATCGCTACATGTATTGGAAAGATGTACCCAGTGTTTGCAAACTGTGGGGTTTATTATACACCCCGGATAGAAAGTTGTGCAGAGTCAGGCGAGAGGAGAACATTCTTCGCATATTCTTTTTTCGTCTCATTTTGCAGTAGATATGTACGCACATTACACACTGTTTACTTAAATTGGTGGGAATATAACAAGCTCTTCCAGGTCACCAGCTGCAAAAAAATCGAACACAATTTTGGTAAAACGCCCGATTTGACTTTTCCTTATTAGTACTAGAAGCAAGGTTATAGCAATGTGTCAATGTACAAGTACTTGAATTCGCTCTAAACGATGCTACGAGTTTACCGTGGATATAAAGCATTTTGCTTCGTTCATTCATAGATGATCATCTTAGCATTGACCCCTTGTAGACATCTCGTCCCGTCTGCTGTGTTGGCGCATGAGTACAATAGGGAGTAGTGGGTAATTGCCAGGGGCTAACGTTTGGAAGGCAGACGGTCACCTTTAAGTCCCTCATAACCCGTCAACAACTATCCTCACTCTAGTATTTGCTTCCGAGCGTCCATTGTGAACCTAAAAAAACGAATGAAAGGCCGATTTATTATCAATCCGTTCCAAGAGCTGAATTTGACCTTAGCGGATCGTTCTCAACTCGAAGATTTGGCTAACCAATGCATTGCGAGTAACTATGAAATCTATACCAAATTCGCCGCCACTGGGCAACGCGCTGTGAATACTAATCGATGGAAACTGTGCAAAGAAGGCGAAAAGCTCAAGGTGTATTCTGAACGATTGGAAACTTCAATGGAAGCAACAGAAAACGAACCCACGGGATCAGGATTACCGATGATTTTGTGTACCGGTACGATGGAGGGGAAGCTGGACGACTTAATGTTCGGTGTCATTAGTGAAAACCTGGAGGTAATGCGCGTCAAGGCTTCATATGTCGAAGATCTTAGTGGAGCAGCTGTACTTGACGACATATTTCTGCCTACGGAGGAGAAGCCATTCCAGTCGCTTGTGATCAAGTGGATGGAGGTTGATATTCCGCTCCGCTCCATTAAGTATGTGAAAAACCGCGACTATGTGTATTTAGAGGGAACAGGTTTCATTCACGGCGTAAAAGGAGAGCGTGTCGGCTATCATTTGTTCCATTCAGTAAGCTTTCCGCAGACTCACCGGCTCCCCAACCGAGTTCGTGGCAACCTGTCAATAATCGCATTTTGGCGACAGATTGGTAATAACACGATGGAAATGTACGGGACTGGAGTTGTGGATCCTGGTGATTGTGGAATGGTTGGCAAACTCGTTGTATCAGCTCTCGCGAGCGGGTTCATGTGTTCTTTAAAGTACACTTATTGTGGACAGATGCGCAAGCTCACGTTCATGCTAAACAAAAAGTACTCGGAGTCCAGGATGCATGGTACACCAAACAGAGATCGTATTTGTGTTACGTGTAAGGCACCAGTATCGAAACGCCACATTGGAGACTTCTGTAAAAGCGACAATTCGTGCAAGCTTTGCTTTGGATTTGTTTGTAGTGCGTGCAAGATTACCCGAAAGTTGAGCTTTGTGGATCCAGATCTTTTACTCTCGCAGCGGAAGGTGACTTTCTGCTCGTCATGCGTCAGTAAGGTGGCTAGTATGAACGCTGCTAATGTAGCTCGTGCCCGTATTTTGGCTCAAAAAATTCATTTGGGCGAGCGACTCAGTATCATGAAAAGTTTGACTTCTGATCAAAGCACTCTACATGAACCAAATGTATGCACGAGTTAACGTGGCGCTGTAGCTACAGTCGAAAATGACTTGCGGCCCTGGTAACTATCCACTAATTGAATGATTTGCCCACTAATACAAGTACAAAATGTGTTTTAACGTTTTTACTCACGCACTAGAAATGGCTATATTTAGTATATACCGGTATTCAACAAAATACTACAGTACTGTAGTATTTTACAGTACTGTACCGGTACAGTAGTATACTTTAGGAAATTCAAAGGACAACATCTCAACGAGCGTTTTGAGATGCTGTAAGAACGAAGTTCCAAGTCCCGATTTTGTCAAGTCGACCCCAAACAAGCACGAGTTAGGTGGATCCGGACTAACCCGCGCAAAGTTGTTGTTAGTGTAAAACGTAGTCTATTTAGTAAAGATTAACTATTAGCTACAATAAAATTCCGTAGTACTCTGTGTAACCTTCCTCTGATCGATACTCATCCCGATGTAACGAGGGTAAAAATTTTCGACGATCAATAGGTCGATCTTGCATCTCACCCTGGATGCTTTCGAGACATATCTGCAAACGGATTCCTCGTAACCTCGAACTTGAACATCTCTTTTCAAACTCAATAACCGCATGAAGTTGCTCCAAGGTCTTTTTCCAAATGTAACCTAAATGCTCATGCGCTGTTCTTCGTATACCTTGGAAAATATGTTCGTTGCGGAGTTGCCATAACCATGTCGCACCTATCGAGCAAAACGCCCACCACAGTCTGGGCATTTCCTTGCTACACGCTTGGGCTTGGCCACTAACCCACGCAAAGTACTCAAGTACCAGAGCTAATTTGATGACTCGACAAGCGCTAGCCCTTCCATAGATACAGAACCCCCGGATAAGGACCCGGGGGGGAGAAAGAATTCGCTAACATACCCGTACAAGAACACATACAGGCGGTAGATGAGATAGTTCCAGAATCGCAACAAAGTGTCGAGGTAACGGGTGGAGAGGCATGTGATCGGGACAGCACCATGCCTGAACACGTTAGCTCTGAGGAGACGAGCGGAGAGGAAAGGGATCAGGACAGTCCTATGCCCGAACAAGTAAACTCAGATGAAATGAGTAACGAGACGGAAGGAACTCTGGTAACGACTTTAGCGGTAGGGGGAGATAACACTACGGAAGCAGACGAGCAAATTCCGACTAGCAGCAGAGAGTGGAAGGACGACGAGGCAGATCAGCCAGGTCACCAGAAGGGACTAGCCTCAGAAGGGGAAGCACGACGACTTAATACTCCACAAGAGTTGGCAGAAACTTTGCGGCAGGTGTTAGCAGATGCGTCTCAAAGAAAGCCAAGACAACAAACATGGCTAGACCTAACTCAGGAGTTGTTCAAGGCGGTGTACAAACAGCCAAAGAAAAAGGAAGGGGACAATGGAAGAAAAACAGATAAGTGGCCACTTTTATCGAGAGTTGAACAAGAACGACTGATCGATTTATTCGAGCTACTTGTAGTAACCCACAAGTTGAACGGGTTAGTGTGGAAGCAGAAGGCCATTGATGCTTGCTTCCTCGCCCGTAAATCTAACCAACCGTTGGAGACTACCTTGTCGGAACTAATCGGTAACTGCCAAGTGGAGGTAGCAGTTAAACGGCAGACTGTACTACAAGGATGGCTATCAAAGGTAACAGGCGAGGTCATGATGCCAAGGGCGCAAACGACCAGTAAAGGAGATTTCAAGCTTAATCCTAATGTTTATTTTCAAGAACAGGTAGAAGTTTTGATCCGGGTATGCCGAAAAGAGTGACAACGGCGGAAAGGCAAAAACCTTAGAGATGGGAGTGCAGAAGAATGGCAGATTGTCAAAGGCTTGGCTGAAGGCACGATCTTAACGCGCACCCTCCCTCAGTTGTTACGTGAGATCATGACTTCGGAGGATAGGCTGCGACTCATGATAACTATTCGAGTGCAAGTTGAAGGGTGTCTAACAATGGATATGACAGGTGAGGGACGTATAAAAAAGGCGTTCCAAAGTACGAAAAGCATCCAGGAAAGCATCGCCACAGCAGCGACGGCACGAGGATTGGAAAACAAACGTTTATGGGAAATGTTAGCATAAGTGAAGGCGATAAGGTACTCTCCACCCCAGCATTGTCTGACCTTCGCCTTCTTGACGAGGGCAGTAGCTAAGCGCTTTGCAGATGTCCAAGTACCTTACCATAAACCTGTACATAGGTTGCGTAACGTGCACGTACAAGAGCCAAAGGACGAACCGGTATGGGATCGACAGGAGCTTGGAGCAAGTAACAGCGGCGGGTTTAACTCGGATTAGGCAATCACGGTGCGAAATATTACCAGCAATATCGACATCATGAAGTTTCACGGGTTTTTGTAATCGATAATTCCAGTGGAATTCTTCTTTGAAGAGTTGGACCAGTGGGGGGGGCGTTGTCAGCGACAATACTAGATTGGAGTATAGTGGTTGAAGCAGGAGGATTTTCGAAAGCATTGAGGGAGGTACGTCGAATAGTATGGTGCGGGACGTCCTTAACACTGGAATACCCGGGATCGCGCGGGAATAGGCACTGTCTGAGGTGTAGAGAACCCGGGCATCAAATACGGGGATGCACGATGACACAACAGAAACTGGTCACGGAACAGTGTATCGTGGTGACGGTCGAGGAGGTCGAGGCAATAGTAGTGCTGGAGTCGACGTTTACGAGTATGAATGCGTTACGGATAGAGGTGCGTACTTACTGTCTGCCGCACGATGAAAAACGGGGCAAGAAAAGAGCCACGACAGGAAACTGGTTACAAGCCAGGAGAAGACTGGGACCACCCAGAAGGAAGAGGGGAGTACCCCCGAAGGGAAAGTTGAGGAGAGCTTACAGGTCAAAACCGACTATGCGAAGGGACATCAGGGCGAGAGGCCAAAGGCAGGGAACACGAATGAATGGACCACAGTTTCACGGACATCAAAAGGACACCACACGAGAAAAGAAGGGGCGGATATAGGCGTGCATGTGCAAAATAATCTGAGTCAGGGAAAGGAAAAAACCACAGAAGAAGAGATAATTGAAGTAGGTAAGGATGCAGAAAAGAAGAAGTAACAATCAACAGAGAGCCAAGGAAGAGGCCACGGCCGAGAGGAACATATCAATAGAGTCTGGTAAACAACCGGAGGAGAACCGCCACCAAAGGGTGGACTAACACAACAACGCCAGCTA
The DNA here is from genome assembly GCA_001887855.2 of Sclerospora graminicola. NCBI lineage: Eukaryota > Oomycota > Peronosporomycetes > Peronosporales > Peronosporaceae > Sclerospora > Sclerospora graminicola. Next base: position 9,464 of record MIQA02019147.1, read on the forward strand.
GAAGCGTCCGACAAGACCAAACAGGTAAAACTTACTCAGAGGGACCGGCAACACGAAAACACATACCGCCTTATTGAGGAGTCGCAGACAAAAAGACGATTGTCGGAAATTCAAGAGATAATACAAGAGAGGGAGGGCACAGTAGACCTGTTCCCGTGGAGCAGTACAAACCACCGCCTGAGATGGAAGTGGATTTAACGGATGCATTAATAGCGATGGGTCCCAACGCTACCAACTCGCAATTGTCAAGTGTATGGCCTAATACAGGCGTTATACAACTCGGCGATGGTGCAATAGCCAGACCTACTTGAACAAGCAGCGAGGGCGTTAAAGAAGGGATGCACAGCGAGAGGACTTATGGATTTTGCTCAGAAATTCCCGGCGGGGCTCAGGAAGCAGACGTTGCGGAGTCTCGGAAGAGGGTATGACCGCATCTCTGCGTAGCAGTCCGAGATCGCTTTCAAGGAATACTTGATTATATGATTCTGATGTTATCGACTGGAACTCCATTTCCTGTAATAGCCTGTATTTCGCGTAACAATCCATCGATGACAAATCAAAGTAATCATGGGTGAATATATCACTTATCTGTTCGTTGCCCTTAGTAACAGGGAGATGAACCTTGAGATTCATCTGAATTATGTCTTGGAGAGTCAGGGATGTTAATGAAGTGATCCGCAATGATATTCATCCATTCATGTAGGTCTGTCCAGGCTGATCCTTCTTAAAGTGACGTCTCAACAAATCCATTATGGAATCACTCTCAAGAAAATCTTCTCCCACCATAGCTGCGAATTGCTCAGCATAAATATATGCGCTTATCAGGTATCTTGCCAATGAAAATTTCCTCATTGAAGCACATAATCGGATTAATTTGACAGCGCCATAATATTTACGGCGTAGTTCATTCCATTCTTGAGTGCTGTGAGTAATTAATGTTCGCTGTTCTGGTGCTTTCAATGCTAAATACCTCTGTTCCCAAGCACCGAACCATGCAGCTTGCACCCCTTCAATTCCATTATTTTTACCTTGTTCTAACATGGCACACCAACATTGTTCTCGCCATATTCGAGTGAGAGCAATCAACGTCTCTGTTGTTATACTATCTAGTATATAAGGGGCTCCATCAAAAGTTTGTAATAATTCCAAAAGAAGAATGCTCTCCTTATCCGCTGCTGTTTTCCATACCCTGGACCTTTATTTACGTGTGGAAAGGGCACTATGGACTGTTGCTTCCAAGTTGCCTCTAATGCACCCCAAGCTTTAGCTTTGATCCAATGTTCTGTAGACTCTTTTGGACTTGAAACACAGTTATTGAAGTCATCCACTAATTCACGCTGAAGTTGAATAACTGGTACATCTGTCCCGCGTACATACCGGATTGGTTTCGTAAAAAGCTGTGATCCTTGTTCGTTAGGATCTGACCGTGTACAT
>MIQA02019148.1:0-18478 GCA_001887855.2 Sclerospora graminicola
GCAAACACCAGTCTCTCCGCATATTCATCCCAATCTTGTTGCGCGGAGTCCGCGACATACATCTTGATAGCTCTAGTTAACGTCTGTACCATCCGTTCGGCTTTACCATTCGCCTGTGGACGATACGCCATGGTCGCGCTCTGTTTCTGGCCAAGCATCTGATTAAATGGTCGGAACACTTCGGCCATAAAACCTGGTTCACGATCATGCCTGATCACTTCACTGGCTCCAAACCGTCGAAAAACACATTCTTCATAACTGCAAGCGACTTGTTGGGCCGTTCGTGTAGATCCCGCTTTCGCGGTCACCAATCCCGTGAACAGATCAGTCCAGATCAGCAACTCTGTATTGCCCTTGAACGATTTTGGCAGGGACGGTATGTGATCCATCGCTATCACTTGGAAAGGGTAGGTCGCCTGGATATTTCCAGGTGATCTTCCCCGGATGTTTGGCATACCTTTTCCAGTTTCGCAATCCGTACATGTCCCAACAAACTTTTGTATACTTCGATATAATCCTCTCCAATGGAAATGTTTACGGATCCTGTGATACGTTCGACCTATACAACGATCAGATCTTCCTCCGAGCCGACGATCGGTGGGGGTATAGTGATCGATTCACGTTGTTGCTTCCGAGGAGCGACCTCGATCAGGGCTTCATCGACTTCTGATCGGGGCGTGATGCTGGCTGCCAGCGTCCCAAGAATTTCTTCTTCGCCCTTGGTGTACTTAATGATCTCCAAAGTCCACTGAGATAACACCGCTGCCCATCGGCCCAGTCTTCCATCTAAACCACTCGCGGATAGTAACCACGCCAAACTAGATCGCTTGGATAATACCTTAATTGATCTAGTTACCAGCATAGAGTAGCAAACATCCAACACACGTAATAATGCTAGCACTTCCTTATCCACAATGCCATAGTTAACTTCGTTCGGTTTTAATGTTCGGCTTGTGAACGTCACGGGCAATAAACTCCATCGTGATCTTGGACCAGTGCGGCCGATATTGCCCATTTACTGGCATATAGGATCACCACGGGAATCTTCTCCGGATCGAAGTGTTTCAGTATCGGCGTCGAGATCATCTTCGCCTTTAACATACTGAAGGCTACCATAGCTCGATTCATGTGGTCTTCTGACCCTGGCATAGTTCGATCAATCGGTGATCCAGTCTTGAAATCCGTTTCAGTAGCTTCAACTTCGTGATCAGTCTCAATTGGTGATCCTCCTACCTGATCACGTTGTCGTAGCCCATGATAGTCAACTTCCTTCAGTTCATATAGTATAGCGGCGTAAATCGAGAAGTCCTCGATAAATCTGCTATAATAATTCAGAGATCCGATGAAGGATTGCATGGCCTTCAGTGATCGGGGAAAAGGTAAGTTGCTGAGAGCGGCCAGATCTTTCGGGTTTGCTTCCAAACCTTGGATCGATACGTTATGGCCGTGGTAAGCGACCTTGGGTTGACCCCAGAAACTCTTGACCACGCTGATCGACAAATTCCAGCGCTCGCAGGTGTTTAGGAGTCGTTCGACCTTATCGCATAGCATATCCCAGGATGTTGCTGTGACCAAGATATCATCTATGTATGATCTCCTTCCCAATACTGATCGGCCCTGATCTTGGTCTGGCTCACCTTCCGTAAACACATCATGTAGATCGGTGGTTTCTCGATCAGCACTGATCTGGAAATACCCATAGAGAGCATTGTCGATCAGCCTCTGGTAGATCTGTGGGGCATTCTTTAATCCAAACGGCATCCGATTCCATTCAAAAAGCCCAAAAGGTGTAACGAAAGCCGAGGTCTCTCGAGCGCGATCAGTCATCGAAACCACCCAGAAACCACTAGCCATATCCAGCGAGCAAAACCATAAAACTTTATCCAGATCTTCTAATAAGTCATTGATCAGGGGCATCGGGTAGACCATCAACTTCGTGAGGCGATTCACCATTCTGTAGTCTATACACAATCGAATATCAACCCCATTCTTCTTAATCACAATCACGATCGGTGATGCCCACTGCGATGTTGATGGTCGGATGATCTTTGTACTCAACAAGCCCTTGATCAAATCGGATAACTTCTCCCGGTATTGAGGTGCAACTTTACGACAACGCTGAGCGATCGGCCTCGCATTTCCCACGTCTATATCACAAACAGCTCCGAATGCGGCCGGGGGTAGGGCGTTACCTTTCCCCATCAATAGATGGCGCCTTTTCTAGATGATCTTCTTCAGCCGATCGATCCGCTCGGGAGTGTTCAGATGATCTTCTTCAGCTGATCAATCTCCTCGGGAGTGTTCACTTCGGGATCACCGACCTGTAGATCTTCCATAGTGACTTCTGGCATATTGGGCGATACTTCCGGCAAAACGGCCATCTGCTTCTCGATACCTTCAATGTACTGATCGCCACCTTCGTGTATACACACTTGTTCGTCCACCTGATCTGCCTTTTTCTGATCGGCGTCATCTTGAGTCGCTCCTTGTACGTCACTCGACTGATGGTTTACTTCGGGTTCACCCTCCTCTGTAATGACTTCGGCTGGTTCATCCTCCTTTTCCTTCTCATGATCATGCTTGGACTCCTCACTGTCATTTCCGCTATCTGGATCCGTTGTTTTCGGTGAGCCGGGCCTAATTATACTCAATATCTGTGGACCTTCTTTGGCCCGGCCTTCCCCTGTCGCTTCGATCGGTGGCCTCCTGATCAGCAGCTTGGTCGGCGTAGAATACTCCGGCTTCTCGACCATAGGTGAGGTATCTTCATCCGCTAAATTTTCGTCACTGATCATGTCCGTGGCGGCTTGATAAGCCAGATTCTGCCATTCAATGTATCTTCGTGATCCCACTGAAACATATCCGATCTGTCGAGGTACTTTCCCTTCAGGTAACCACATCCCTAAGATCATGTCTTCGTGGATGATCAGCGGCTGATCGGATATATTTGTGACCCTGATGTAGCTTGATCGGCCGATACCTTTAACGAACGTTGGTACCCATCGTTCACCACTGGTCAGCCACAATTTCTGTTGCCGATCACTCGACCGAATCATGACATCGACTGATCGGGACACCCCAATGTTCTCGTACTGACCCATTTTTAACATCCGTACATGAGTACCATATTAAGGTCGTCGGCCAGATAACTGATCTGCACTTCATCCGGCAGAGTCAGGGTTCCATGAGACAGGTCAAGTCGTATACCGGCTGGTACCATAAAATCCATCCCCAATATCGCGTCTTGACCGGCTAACCGGCCAACCCAAGCGTTAAAATAGTAGACCAGGTATCCTGCCAGGGTGATCTTAACACGTGATCGTCCTTCCGTCATATATGAACTCTCGCCGATCCCAACACATTCTTGCCTCTGGGTACTGTCTATACGACATCCTACCTTACGAGCAAAGGCGGAGTCGATGATCGAGACTTCCGCCCCAGAGTCAAATAAAATAGTGGCTTTTTCATTGTTGATCTTTCCATTAGCTTTAGCCTGTTTAAACCACTTGTCGGGAGAGTGATACTTCCAGTATCCTCGGGATTCACCGGGCAGTAGTTCCAACTCCATGATCACGTCCGATCGGGAATATTCATCCACTCTGAGACTGTAGATCGGACACCGATCGATGCAATTTGAATTAGAACATGTATTGTCGGTTATCTTCTTTTCCTCAAACTTATCTCCGCTACCGACATATGCATAAATGCAGAACATAGATCGCTCGGCTTGAACCAGATTCCAACCTGGCGAGCGATCTAGTTTAACATCTTCTCAACATCTGGTGGGAGCATACCAGCATGTTTAGTCGGCACATACCACTTGCGCATCAGATTAAAGAATTCTTCGATAGGGCAGGCGCCGGCGTCATGAAGCTTCCCACAGGTCTTGCACACGAAAAAACAATGATCAGAAGGGTGGCCTTTACGATCACATTTTCCACACGTAATTCTTTTCCAACAATCACGATCTCCATGTTTGGTCGACCCACAATGCACACATTTCTTACAAGATCGGTCCTGATCAGGTTGAACCCCACCAGGTTTCTGTCCATCCATGCCGCTAACCGATGATCTCGGGCGATACACTGGCTCCGTCGTAAAGACATGACGGTACTGTTCCTCGTCCGAGCTCAGACTCGACTGGCCACTTTCTTCTTCAGAACCCGAACTGTCTGATTCCTTCGCGATCATTCGAATCGCTCTGGCTGGTCGGGCTGCCGGTATCTTGCCCTGATCAGGGTGTGGCTTGGACCGGTACCGGTTCGATCCTACCTCGACCTTGGGCTGTCGACTCTTGGCCCGCTGCAGCGTCCTCAGAGTCAGTTTCAGTTGTTCTGAGTCCTTTATACGGAGCAGGGTTAGCTGATCAGCCAGATCGCGATTATCCAGAGTCCCAATGAAGTGTTCGACATGTTCACGGGCTATGTCCGGGTGCCGTGGGTCCTTGATCGGCATTTTCGCGCGTAGACCAGCAACATTCAACCGATGTAAGTACTCGATCGGCGTCTCGTCGGATCTTTCTTCATGTGGTAGTACTGTCTAGCGACAGACACCCCCGAGTTGCAATATTGTTCTTCAAACTCTTCACACAAACGAGGCCACTTCAGACGCACTTCTCGACTCAGCTGTTTAAGCCAGTTCTTGGCCGGACCTTTCATTAGATCAGCGAAGATCAGGCATCTTTCAGCTTCCGGTGTCTTGTCCCTCAGAAAAGCTGATTTAGTTCGACTTAGCCAAGCTCTGGCCTGATCGTCGTCCATATCCTTGCCGGTGAAATCTTTCAATTCCGAGATCGCAGACATTCGCACTCGGGTGATCGTTCCGGATTCACTGTCAAATGCCTGCGCGGAGGCCATATTCGCCCTACGAGGCATCTCAATGTCCAGATCATCTGGGTCGAAATGCTGACTGATCTCGCCTTCTGACTCCATGTCCACATCACTCCGTGGGGGTGATCGGTGAAATCGATCTTGGTGATCGGCCTGGCATATCGAACGAACAATTCCGGCTGATCGGACTGATTCCATCTCCACGTCCACGGGTCTCTTGACCGGTTTCTCAGCGGATTGATTCATGTTCGATGCTGATCGCCATGGTTGTCCTTGTCCAGGTGTGTACTGAGGCAATCCATATTGTTCACCCACAAATCGGTTCATCATAGTCGCGAACATGGTTGTTAATTGCTCTGGGACCTCCGGCATGTTGGTATGACCAGTGTTGGAGGTCGGATTGGTCTGTGGCACTTCCTGAGCATCTTCAAAACTATCGTCCGGACCGACTCTACCAGGTTCAGGCTTTCTCTTCCTGTTCTGCGACTCGATCTTGGGGTCGATCTGCTGGATCCCTTTCGGGTCCAACGTCATACGTGTGATCCCAACCGAGGAGTCGGTGGATGCCGCTCCAGATTGTGATGACGATTGATATATCGACTCAATATCCATAGGATACTCAACCAACTGTGATCGGTGCGAAGGATCCGCGATCGGGGACTGAACCACTGGGTTCGCCCCTAGTAACGAGGCAAGGTGATCATACAGGGTGGTCATAGCTTCTCTGATCGTCTCTTGATCCAGATCGAATAGCATATTCGCGTCGAAGGCACCAGTAGTGAAGCCAACCTCGTCGATCTGCGCCAAGAGGTTCCTGATCAGATCAAGTTGACTGTCTGTGATCACCCGCCGGGTCGCTCGACCTTCAAGCTTCCCGATGATCTTAGGCTTAATGATCTTCATCACTCGGTTGGTAGCCAGGAACTTGTGAAACTCTCGAAGATAGAACAGTCGTTCCACATCTTGGACAGTGGTCTTCTCGGCTGGTTCGATCTTCTCTTCGTCTTCCTCGAAGATCTTCGATTTAGGTTTCACATATTTTTTAGGTGGATCGCAATGATCCGCCCCCATGTTTTTTCTGTCTTTTTCCATTTTCTTCTTATGCATAGGATCAAGGTTAACACCTCGATCCTTTCCTGGGTTATAGTCAACTTTACTATAACCCAGATCGGCCCCGATCGGGGCCATGTGGGGAGTTATTTCATCTTTAATCTCGACCTGGCACTCCACCAAACTAGGTCGATCATCGCTTCCTTTAGAAATGGACAGCATCGGAGGCGATACGCCTTCCTCCAATACACCCGAAAAAGTTTCCTCCACTTTGATTTTCACATCTTTTTCATCATCAAAGGAATCACGGTGATATCCTGAGTCACCAAGTGATCCGGGCACGCGCACCATTGTGGTGGAGCCGATTTCCAAATCCATGACCGAAGTCTTGGGTGGAATCCGGATACCCACTGGCCCGGACGACCAACTATCGGAGGGGGTACTCCGTCGATCCTGATCAGCATCGGAATCAGATGAATCACCATTGTGGTGACTGATCTGATCCTCCCGGTCATCTGGCCGGTCTGGATGCTCGTCAGGATCTATGTTTAACTTCATCTCACCTTGTGTACCCGTTGATCGGGGCTGATTACACTCACTTAGGTGGACTCGGTGACGAAAAGGATGATCTTGATCAGGTCGGAGGGTTTGACCTTCTCGAGACGGGGGGTGTCCTCGGGTGGAAATCTTCACCGGAGAACGGGTTGGGGTCGACACTTATTCAGTATCTAGGCACTGATCAGGAAAGTTCGTCTGATCAGGCCAGCCAATGAGAGAGAGATATAACGAAACCAAGAAAATGCGATCAATCCACGATCTTCCACAGTAATCCACAAACGTTATCTCCACAAAACCTTTACCAATATTATTAACGTGTTCCAAACACGTGCGCGTTGCGGGTGAGGTTAGATCACCTAAAACAAACCCGTCGGGGGCCTTCCGGTAAGCCAAAATGCGTCTAAGCGCGTCTTAACCGGGAAATAGATGAGCAAGAGGGGACTAATCAACCCTGTGCTCCCAATGACCGCACACGTGGCGGAGCGACTCTTTGCTTTAGGGGGAAAATCTAAACCTCGTGAGGGTGTTTAACCCAAGTAAATCCCGTCGTGGGACTTCCGTCGAGCCAAAGTGCGCCTATGCGCGTCTCGTCCGGGAACAAATGAACGGGGGGAGCCTTGTTAGCCCCCCGTTCCCAAAAGTAGCGCCAAGTGGCGCAACGACTTCTTTACTTGGAGGGAAAACAGAACCTGATATTAATATTATAAACCTAAAAAATCCAGTACCAAATGTAACCTACACCAACCTATGTGGCTTACCATACTTCTACCTTGAACTTCTTGCCACCTGATTTATTCCAGCATCTTCGTAGAACGTTCTTCGTTGATCTTCAACCTGATTCGTACTCTTTTCTGACTGATCTTCGACTGATCCCGATCCGGTCCTCGACTGATCATGGTCAAACTCTATGCCGATCTTCACCATCCCGATCGTGATCAGCACCGCGATCGGCCGTGATCGGCCGATCCAAGCCGGCTTGAGTGAGAGCTTCATCTGCCTTTACATCTGGGCGCAGATTTGGGGCTGATCAGCCCTGATCACGATCGGCATAGTGATCAGCTGAGTGATCAGGTGGTGATCAGGCCGATCAGCCCTTGATCACCTCGGGAACGCTCTGGGTCATCATCATCACGACTCAATTCATCTTCTAAGCCACACTTCCGACCTTTATACCCCGTCAGGACGACCATATAACACCGATCTCGGCTGATCAGGCCTGATCAGGCCTTGCCACGTCATCTTCGGACCAACCAAAGGTTCTCATCACTCACACAACCTGTCACTCCACATGCCCGACTTCATTCCACATCCAATCTTCATTGCTCGGGCATAATAGGCTGATCAGGCCGTAACTTCGTGTCATGATCAACTTCAACCATTATTCCATTCAGAGATCGGCTGGTCGTCTGCCCTTGACACGTCATGTCAACAGTTACTCTTCTTACATTACATCCACGGGAACTCCACTCAGTAACTGTAATAACGATCGTGATCGTGATCTCCATCGTTCCATCAGTGTCTGGGACTGGGCTTAACGAGAGTACTTGGCTGATTTCTCCACATCGTGAATATCCGTTGTCCGCCACCTTTTCCTTTTACTCTGATCAGCCTTTTCCCACCCATCAACCGTCATATGTTGATGGGTGTTCTATCGTCACCAATCAACGGCCATGTGTGGTCCACTTCAGTCCCAATATTTTCCGATCGCTTTACCACAATTGTTGCATGGTGTCCAACCATGCTTTAACCTTCGGTGAGGTCTTGGAAGCATTTTCCAATGCAGCCCTCAATGCCCCGACTAGGTCCTCAGCTGAATTAACTTCGACCTTTTTATTTCCGGATTGTGGTACATTTTCATCCATGGTTCTGATTTCTGACGTCTTCGATGTACCACCTGTCGAAGTATCATTCTTGGAATCATGTTTACGGGAACCAGCTGAATTCTCCTGGTTCTCCGTCGAATCAGGTTCTATGGTCTCCGTAGTTGATGCGTGAGGTTCGTCAACCTCCTTTCCTTCCCCTCTCGCCGAGTTATCTTCCTCACCCTCCTTTCCAGGTAAGCCAGATAGCTCCTTTTCATCGCTCGTCGGGTCTGCCGACATGCCACCGCTAGATGGTGGACCGGACCCAGGGTCCGGGACGCGCATTGTAGTAGTAGCTGTTAACGTTCTTGGTCGTTCTTCAATCCACCTGAGTCAGGTGTGTGCGATAAAGCAAATTGAGAACTGTTTGAGCCAAAATTTCGTGTAAAGTAGTCCATTTTAGTTATTAACTGTTGGCTACTATATAATACCTTATCCTAGAAATTAAATGAGGGTCTGGATCTTCCTGGGAATACAATTGCTCGGATGCCTAGTATCTTCTCGCTGTCGGTCGCGGTGCTGGTAAAGTGTCAAATACGCACTGGATACACAATTGTAGACGCATCCCGTCTTCTCTCGTCGAAGGTTGTTGTTGCTCATATGAAGCAACTGTGTCTAGTTGGGCTCTGCTTTGAGCCCATAGGAAATTGATGGTTTCTGCTGACTTATGTCTTAAACCATTGAAAATTGATTGATTGCGCAACTGCCACAACCATCCCACTATAATTCCACAAAATCCCCACCATAAGCGTCGGAATTGTTTCTTGCAAGAGGAGGCTTTAACTCCAAATTTCACCATCATCATTTCTCGAATACGATCGCTTATGTCTGGCGCTTTACGAGTCACGATTTGGCGCTTAAATTTATTTAGTGACTGTTCGTCCACTGATACCCCCATCCAATGACTAAGCCACTTGGACCAAATGAGACAGGCACTGACACAACCCCAAAAGATATGTGCGATATCTTGATCTTTCAAAGTACAATCGGGGTTAAGCGGACAAATTTGTGTCCCGGTCCCCTTTTGGTAAAATGTGTTTAGCTGATGAGTAGCCATGCGATAAATTACCCATGTCTGGTAATCCGTTAAAAGATGTTTGTGATTCCACAATTGTTTTGGTGTTTGATTCTGCGAAATCCTCCACCATTCATCTCTCTTGTGTTTCTTTTCCCATCTAATTATCATTTCTGGTAGTCGCACTGCGATATTCTCATGATACATTTTCTTGAAATACCGTTTAATCGCTTGTGATATTCGCCAAAATGCTGTTTCTTCGTCGAGAGGCCATCCAAACTGATGTAATTCAGGGTGTGGGTAACACACCACTGTTTTGATGTTTACTTCCTTGCCTTTGTCATCTAACAAAGGTTCTGTAGCGTCAAGTGTCCAATAGATTCCATTTACTGATTGATGTAGTAATATTGTTGAACATTTTTTCTCCGTACATCCTTTCACTATCCCAGGTTTGAAAACAGCCCATTTGTATTGCTTCAACACATCCGAACATCTGAAAAGTTTTATTGGAGGTGCCATGCCAATACTTTACCGATTTGCACACGAAGAGATGCTAGGATAATCGCTGTCAACCAACGCCCCAATTTTATTCGAGTATGCGAGACTTCATGTCCGACAGGAACTTTCCAACGATATTTATTGTGAGCAATCCTTTGAATTTCCAACTCACGAATACTGGATTCTGGGATGTGATCATATTAGGTGCTAATGTTGTTGCCTGGGTTTCAGGAATCCATGGATTTCTCGCCCAGCTAAATGTACCCCAGAATACCTGATAATGTTCTGGAAGTAGATTGTGATAGGGTATATTGTCCACACTAACACATAATTCAAGCACTTCAGATTCTGTTAAGCCATACGAATGTGTTCCAGGTTCACATTGTATCCGTGATATCAGAGATGGTAAATTCCTCTTCACGTATGTCATTAAGAGCTTACGTTGGGTCGTAGTCGGACTTAACCACCAACCTAATTCTTGGCTTAGTGTACCAATTTTTCTGGAAATTGTCATTTTCTTACATAACGCAAAATGCCTCCTTTGCATAGGAGATATTCGTAAAGATTCATCAGCAGACCAATGTGAAAACCTCCAGATCAACCATGCCGTTTTGTAAATATCATTTGCACTGAGTATCACCGGAACATCATGTGCGTTTGATTCAAACAATAAAAGCTCAGGTGGAAGGATGTTTGATAATGGACATGAAAGGTGAAATTCCGATTAAAGCGGCTTTTCTAAGTACGAAGTGCATACAAGAAAGTATCGCCACTGCTGCAGCGACTAGGTCGAAAGGTTCGAAGGAGTTATGGGCGATGATTGCCCAGGTGAAAACGATAAGTTACAATGCTAACAATCATTCGATTTACTTCCACTTTTACACCCGTGACATGGCGGAACAATTCGTGGGAGTCAAGGTACCATTTCATCGGTACGATCATACGGTATATAACGTACACAATCGTAAGGAAGATGGTGACGACTCGATATGGAACAACCAAGCGGATTGTAATGGAGAAAAATACACTCAAGCCGCTAACTATGCTTGTGTGCTAAGGAATGTGTCACGAACTACTGACCTGACACAATTATATGCTATGTTGAAAAAGGTATTGGATGTACCGTTTCAATTAGAAGATATGGATAATGGAGGACCCTTGTCGGAAAACTCCACATCCGTGGGCTTAACATTGACCACGAAGAATTGTCCAGAAAAGCTGATTAATATAAGCCGTTTGTGTTGGAATCAGGTAATGGCAATAATTGAACACCCCAAAATGAGGGGTCGGCGTCAATGTTTACGATGTGGTGAGTTGGGTCACCCAATGAAACAATGTACGATTACGGTGGAAGCAATGCAAAAGCCACGATGCATCGTAATCGCTACCGAGGACACGGAAAAAGTGGAAGAGTTCGTGGAAACCTTTTCCAGTATGGACGATTTGAGGAATCAAATTGATACTCACAGAAAAGCTACTGTTGACGGAATCAATAGTAAACACGATGAAGCAAAGAACGAGGAAGAAAAAGAAAGTGAGAATCCTATTTCATCAGCTTCTTCCGATACGGACATATCAAATCAACAAGAGGAAGCCCCAACACAGAATTCCTCCAGCGAAGGAACATCGTCGGACTGGGTTAATGTTACGGTAAAAAAAGACTAAAAACAAAAAACGGCCGATCAATCAACAGCACACCGAAATAAAAAAGGTGTTAACCTCAACCTCAACACCAGGAAGTAACACTCAGGGTCAAGGAAAGGACAAAAAGCAGGCATTCAATGTAGCGAATGGCGGCACTAAAGAAAAAGAGTGGGTACATCGAAGTACCACTCAAAAAGAAATAAACATCACTGGCGAAAAGATCCACCAATCTATTGGGGACCATGTCAAACAGGAAGGCCACGGCAACGGAACAAAAATTAAGAAATCGCCAGATGCAGACCACAACGAGCACCATGACTTAAAAAAATCTAGAGTCACCCAAGGACAATCAATTACGTAAACAGTCACAACAAACAGTTTGTCTAATTGAGGAAGGAAAGATCAAAGACAAGATAAGGGATATATTGGATGATCTAAAAGTCAGCAACGGTTCCATGGAGGATTTTCCTTTGAGAGAACTAAATACTACCTCACATCAAAAAAAGTTACCTTAGCAGAGGCAGAAACGCTTATGGGTATAAGACGTATTGCAACACCGGCGACAGGAAACTGTCAGGTGTATGCAATATGTCAGGCACTCGCGACGCTGCAATTTCAAAAGGAAAACGTGGAAGTGTTGGAAAATTTAGCCCGGCTGATTGAGGAAGGATGTCATATTCGTGCTCTGCTTGATTTCGAAATAAAATTCCCTGCAGGAATCCGTAAACACACTTTATTGGGATTAGGAAGAGGATATGAAAAAATCTCAGCGAAGGAGTCAGTTAGCGAATTTAAACTTTATCTCAGGGACTTCGCAACCAGTGGATCTAAGATCACAGATACAGTTCCACAGAAGGCATGGGGAAGCAACGATACTTTGGCCACAATAAGTACGTTACTTCAGAAAGACATCTTTGTCATAAATATAAGTGCAAGGATGGAAGAACCTGGCGTAATTCATTACGCACCAGAAACACGTAACAGAAAAAACAACTGTTACATGATGAGTGGAGAGTATCCAATGTCATTACAGAACTGTATTGACACAGTAAGAAGGTTAAAGCAAAAGGAGCCAAAGAATCATACGCAATGGCCAATAGTTCTTTTCTTTAAAGAAGCACATTACTCGGCGTATATTCATGGGTTAAGAGCTGTAGAGGATAAATCTGACGGTGAAGTGGATGTAATCATGACTGACAATAGTAGTGGTAGTGAGTCAGACGACGATTACGATGATGATCGATATATTAACATTCAAAGTGGAAGAAATGGGGATATCGTTATGGATGATGTCTCAGACCAAACAGAGACGGATAACGGAATCCTCGTAGATATGAAAGCCCAACAGAACCAGCAGGATGAAGAATGGGAGGAAATGACGGCGGATATTATTAATAGGCTGGGCGGTCCGTCTATCCATGACTATTTTAAATGTGATATTGAGCAGATTATCCTGACTCATGATCCTGGTTGGCTAGAAGTACTGCACTTCTTAACGGATAAAGTAGGACGCCAATCTATCAGAGAACAAATTCAGGTCCTGGAAGCGGATTTGACTCATCCGGATACCCGTGAGAACGTGATGCGTAAATATAACATACCAGAATCGGTATTGCACAAATGGTACCATCGAAGCTGGTTAGAAATGACAAATAGTAATGAACTAAAATTACTAGGGTCAGCTCTGGATGAGGTGGAACAACCAGAAGATGAACACGATGCATTAATCGAGAAACACGAAGGAACTACCAAAGCCAAACGGTTATGTACACGGTCAGATCCTAACGAACAAGGATCACAGCTTTTTACGAAACCAATCCGGTATGTACGCGGGACAGATGTACCAGTTATTCAACTTCAGCGTGAATTAGTGGATGACTTCAATAACTGTGTTTCAAGTCCAAAAGAGTCTACAGAACATTGGATCAAAGCTAAAGCTTGGGGTGCATTAGAGGCAACTTGGAAGCAACAGTCCATAGTGCCCTTTCCACACGTAAATAAAGGTCCAGGGTATGGAAAACAGCAGCGGATAAGGAGAGCATTCTTCTTTTGGAATTATTACAAACTTTTGATGGAGCCCCTTATATACTAGATAGTATAACAACAGAGACGTTGATTGCTCTCACTCGAATATGGCGAGAACAATGTTGGTGTGCCATGTTAGAACAAGGTAAAAATAATGGAATTGAAGGGGTGCAAGCTGCATGGTTCGGTGCTTGGGAACAGAGGTATTTAGCATTGAAAGCACCAGAACAGCGAACATTAATTACTCACAGCACTCAAGAATGGAATGAACTACGCCGTAAATATTATGGCGCTGTCAAATTAATCCGATTATGTGCTTCAATGAGGAAATTTTCATTGGCAAGATACCTGATAAGCGCATATATTTATGCTGAGCAATTCGCAGCTATGGTGGGAGAAGATTTTCTTGAGAGTGATTCCATAATGGATTTGTTGAGACGTCACTTTAAGAAGGATCAGCCTGGACAGACCTACATGAATGGATGAATATCATTGCGGATCACTTCATTAACATCCCTGACTCTCCAAGACATAATTCAGATGAATCTCAAGGTTCATCTCCCTGTTACTAAGGGCAACGAACAGATAAGTGATATATTCACCCATGATTACTTTGATTTGTCATCGATGGATTGTTACGCGAAATACAGGCTATTACAGGAAATGGAGTTCCAGTCGATAACATCAGAATCATATAATCAAGTATTCCTTGAAAGCGATCTCGGACTGCTACGCAGAGATGCGGTCATACCCTCTTCCGAGACTCCGCAACGTCTGCTTCCTGAGCCCCGCCGGGAATTTCTGAGCAAAATCCATAAGTCCTCTCGCTGTGCATCCCTTCTTTAACGCCCTCGCTGCTTGTTCAAGTAGGTCTGGCTATTGCACCATCGCCGAGTTGTATAACGCCTGTATTAGGCCATACACTTGACAATTGCGAGTTGGTAGCGTTGGGACCCATCGCTATTAATGCATCCGTTAAATCCACTTCCATCTCAGGCGGTGGTTTGTACTGCTCCACGGGAACAGGTCTACTGTGCCCTCCCTCTCTTGTATTATCTCTTGAATTTCCGACAATCGTCTTTTTGTCTGCGACTCCTCAATAAGGCGGTATGTGTTTTCGTGTTGCCGGTCCCTCTGAGTAAGTTTTACCTGTTTGGTCTTGTCGGACGCTTCTAGCTGGCGTTGTTGTGTTAGTCCACCCTTTGGTGGCGGTTCTCCTCCGGTTGTTTACCAGACTCTATTGATATGTTCCTCTCGGCCGTGGCCTCTTCCTTGGCTCTCTGTTGATTGTTACTTCTTCTTTTCTGCATCCTTACCTACTTCAATTATCTCTTCTTCTGTGGTTTTTTCCTTTCCCTGACTCAGATTATTTTGCACATGCACGCCTATATCCGCCCCTTCTTTTCTCGTGTGGTGTCCTTTTGATGTCCGTGAAACTGTGGTCCATTCATTCGTGTTCCCTGCCTTTGGCCTCTCGCCCTGATGTCCCTTCGCATAGTCGGTTTTGACCTGTAAGCTCTCCTCAACTTTCCCTTCGGGGGTACTCCCCTCTTCCTTCTGGGTGGTCCCAGTCTTCTCCTGGCTTGTAACCAGTTTCCTGTCGTGGCTCTTTTCTTGCCCCGTTTTTCATCGTGCGGCAGACAGTAAGTACGCACCTCTATCCGTAACGCATTCATACTCGTAAACGTCGACTCCAGCACTACTATTGCCTCGACCTCCTCGACCGTCACCACGATACACTGTTCCGTGACCAGTTTCTGTTGTGTCATCGTGCATCCCCGTATTTGATGCCCGGGTTCTCTACACCTCAGACAGTGCCTATTCCCGCGCGATCCCGGGTATTCCAGTGTTAAGGACGTCCCGCACCATACTATTCGACGTACCTCCCTCAATGCTTTCGAAAATCCTCCTGCTTCAACCACTATACTCCAATCTAGTATTGTCGCTGACAACGCCCCCCCCACTGGTCCAACTCTTCAAAGAAGAATTCCACTGGAATTATCGATTACAAAAACCCGTGAAACTTCATGATGTCGATATTGCTGGTAATATTTCGCACCGTGATTGCCTAATCCGAGTTAAACCCGCCGCTGTTACTTGCTCCAAGCTCCTGTCGATCCCATACCGGTTCGTCCTTTGGCTCTTGTACGTGCACGTTACGCAACCTATGTACAGGTTTATGGTAAGGTACTTGGACATCTGCAAAGCGCTTAGCTACTGCCCTCGTCAAGAAGGCGAAGGTCAGACAATGCTGGGGTGGAGAGTACCTTATCGCCTTCACTTATGCTAACATTTCCCATAAACGTTTGTTTTCCAATCCTCGTGCCGTCGCTGCTGTGGCGATGCTTTCCTGGATGCTTTTCGTACTTTGGAACGCCTTTTTTATACGTCCCTCACCTGTCATATCCATTGTTAGACACCCTTCAACTTGCACTCGAATAGTTATCATGAGTCGCAGCCTATCCTCCGAAGTCATGATCTCACGTAACAACTGAGGGAGGGTGCGCGTTAAGATCGTGCCTTCAGCCAAGCCTTTGACAATCTGCCATTCTTCTGCACTCCCATCTCTAAGGTTTTTGCCTTTCCGCCGTTGTCACTCTTTTCGGCATACCCGGATCAAAACTTCTACCTGTTCTTGAAAATAAACATTAGGATTAAGCTTGAAATCTCCTTTACTGGTCGTTTGCGCCCTTGGCATCATGACCTCGCCTGTTACCTTTGATAGCCATCCTTGTAGTACAGTCTGCCGTTTAACTGCTACCTCCACTTGGCAGTTACCGATTAGTTCCGACAAGGTAGTCTCCAACGGTTGGTTAGATTTACGGGCGAGGAAGCAAGCATCAATGGCCTTCTGCTTCCACACTAACCCGTTCAACTTGTGGGTTACTACAAGTAGCTCGAATAAATCGATCAGTCGTTCTTGTTCAACTCTCGATAAAAGTGGCCACTTATCTGTTTTTCTTCCATTGTCCCCTTCCTTTTTCTTTGGCTGTTTGTACACCGCCTTGAACAACTCCTGAGTTAGGTCTAGCCATGTTTGTTGTCTTGGCTTTCTTTGAGACGCATCTGCTAACACCTGCCGCAAAGTTTCTGCCAACTCTTGTGGAGTATTAAGTCGTCGTGCTTCCCCTTCTGAGGCTAGTCCCTTCTGGTGACCTGGCTGATCTGCCTCGTCGTCCTTCCACTCTCTGCTGCTAGTCGGAATTTGCTCGTCTGCTTCCGTAGTGTTATCTCCCCCTACCGCTAAAGTCGTTACCAGAGTTCCTTCCGTCTCGTTACTCATTTCATCTGAGTTTACTTGTTCGGGCATAGGACTGTCCTGATCCCTTTCCTCTCCGCTCGTCTCCTCAGAGCTAACGTGTTCAGGCATGGTGCTGTCCCGATCACATGCCTCTCCACCCGTTACCTCGACACTTTGTTGCGATTCTGGAACTATCTCATCTACCGCCTGTATGTGTTCTTGTACGGGTATGTTAGCGAATTCTTTCTCCCCCCCGGGTCCTTATCCGGGGGTTCTGTATCTATGGAAGGGCTAGCGCTTGTCGAGTCATCAAATTAGCTCTGGTACTTGAGTACTTTGCGTGGGTTAGTGGCCAAGCCCAAGCGTGTAGCAAGGAAATGCCCAGACTGTGGTGGGCGTTTTGCTCGATAGGTGCGACATGGTTATGGCAACTCCGCAACGAACATATTTTCCAAGGTATACGAAGAACAGCGCATGAGCATTTAGGTTACATTTGGAAAAAGACCTTGGAGCAACTTCATGCGGTTATTGAGTTTGAAAAGAGATGTTCAAGTTCGAGGTTACGAGGAATCCGTTTGCAGATATGTCTCGAAAGCATCCAGGGTGAGATGCAAGATCGACCTATTGATCGTCGAAAATTTTTACCCTCGTTACATCGGGATGAGTATCGATCAGAGGAAGGTTACACAGAGTACTACGGAATTTTATTGTAGCTAATAGTTAATCTTTACTAAATAGACTACGTTTTACACTAACAACAACTTTGCGCGGGTTAGTCCGGATCCACCTAACTCGTGCTTGTTTGGGGTCGACTTGACAAAATCGGGACTTGGAACTTCGTTCTTACAGCATCTCAAAACGCTCGTTGAGATGTTGTCCTTTGAATTTCCTAAAGTATACTACTGTACCGGTACAGTACTGTAAAATACTACAGTACTGTAGTATTTTGTTGAATACCGGTATATACTAAATATAGCCATTTCTAGTGCGTGAGTAAAAACGTTAAAACACATTTTGTACTTGTATTAGTGGGCAAATCATTCAATTAGTGGATAGTTACCAGGGCCGCAAGTCATTTTCGACTGTAGCTACAGCGCCACGTTAACTCGTGCATACATTTGGTTCATGTAGAGTGCTTTGATCAGAAGTCAAACTTTTCATGATACTGAGTCGCTCGCCCAAATGAATTTTTTGAGCCAAAATACGGGCACGAGCTACATTAGCAGCGTTCATACTAGCCACCTTACTGACGCATGACGAGCAGAAAGTCACCTTCCGCTGCGAGAGTAAAAGATCTGGATCCACAAAGCTCAACTTTCGGGTAATCTTGCACGCACTACAAACAAATCCAAAGCAAAGCTTGCACGAATTGTCGCTTTTACAGAAGTCTCCAATGTGGCGTTTCGATACTGGTGCCTTACACGTAACACAAATACGATCTCTGTTTGGTGTACCATGCATCCTGGACTCCGAGTACTTTTTGTTTAGCATGAACGTGAGCTTGCGCATCTGTCCACAATAAGTGTACTTTAAAGAACACATGAACCCGCTCGCGAGAGCTGATACAACGAGTTTGCCAACCATTCCACAATCACCAGGATCCACAACTCCAGTCCCGTACATTTCCATCGTGTTATTACCAATCTGTCGCCAAAATGCGATTATTGACAGGTTGCCACGAACTCGGTTGGGGAGCCGGTGAGTCTGCGGAAAGCTTACTGAATGGAACAAATGATAGCCGACACGCTCTCCTTTT